>NDFZ01004796.1:0-28783 GCA_002192655.3 Mamestra configurata
ACATACCAACTGTTATGTATACACATTATGGAATGCAATAAAGTATTGAGTATTGAGTATTGGATCCACGACCGTTCTCCCCTATCTGCATCGACGGCTTAGGTTAATATTGATAATTTGTTTTTTTAATAAATTCAAAGTAGTACCTCCTGATCGACCACCTGCGTTGTCGCGGGAGCTCAAGCCTGATGCTCGAAAGTCAAATACATCATCATCAGTCAGATTCTCTACTAAGTAAGAAGCTGCCACTATTAGTAAAATGACGAGGGATAAGTTCCCTGGACATGACAGTATCAGCATTGTGCACCTGAGGCTCGAATCTGTCTTGTCTAGAGTGTTGTCTATGTTTTAAAAAAAATATTATGTCTTATGCATACTGTTCGGTACAGTCAGCGTCGTCCTTTGGTTATCCATCACGCATTAAACTATTTAGAATAAAGGGTAACTAGTCAATGACGCTGTCCCTACTACACGGATAGGAAGACTTCGGTTTATGGATGCTTCGTTGATTTATCGAAAGCTTTCGATTTGGTGTCTCATGAACATCTTTGGGATAAGCTGAAGGCTACCTCACTACCCGAGGAGATAATTTATGTTCTTGGTTACTGGTATCAAGTCAGTGTTGCAAGGTGGGCGACCTTGCTGATAATGTAAACGTTGAGAGGGAACGAAGGGCGTTGGCGGTCCGCGGGAACATGTTGGCTCGCAGGTTTAAACAGTGCTCTAATGAGGTAAAGTGCACAATGTTCAAGACATATTGCCAATCGTTTTTCACGTGTGGATCAGCTGCGGACACTCAAAGCCCTTCGTGTATAATATATGTACACGAAGTATGTCGTCGTCGCCGAATGTAGTCGGTAGAAGCAGTTTTTTTTTCAGCTGTGGCAAAACATACTGAAACTCCCGTCCCATTTTTTCGTTAGGTGATATTTTCAGAAACCCCTTTTTCATTTGATAAAGGTTTGCTCTTGACTCTAGTCTAGGTCAGAGGTGATAGAGATCAAGTCAACGATGTAGTGAGCTTACCCAGAAGAAACCTGTTCACTCTAACTTTTTTACTTAGGGATTGAATGACAAAAAATTCTGGTCTCCCGAGGCGAAGACGCTTGGCCCAAAGAATTGTATAGATATAAAACTAAAAGGATCAATACTGTTTATTTTTTACTTTTTTTTTTGTCGGGTTTTATTATTAAAATATAGGTTTGCATCGTTTTACCCGACTGCCCCAGAAGGAAGGTAATGTGTTTTGCGAGTGGGTATGTATGTGTGTTTATTTCTTTGTCACAGATTATCCGCCTAAACGGCTTGATAAATTTTGACATATCGGGTAAATTAGATTCTACTAGACATCAGTGGCATAAGCTTATAGATTGTTAAAAAGCAAAAATAAGATGGCGGCCGCTATTAATTATTTAGTAGTTTTTTAGTCAGACAGTCCTCTGTGCAGAGCATGCATAGAGGAGGAGGAAACGGTGTCGCACGTGCTCCTTGAGTGCACAGGCGTCGCCGATATACGTAGACAAACGATAGGAACACCAAACTCACTCACAGACACCCTGAACTCTTTAGGAGGACTGATCTGCTTCTGGAGGGAGGTCGGCTGGTTGGAATGACGGCCGCCATGGCCCACGCACAATGGTCCAACATCAGGACTAAGTGCGGAAACCATACCCCAATAGATAGATAGATAGATAGTTTTTTAGTGATACGGTCATGTGGAGTATAAATAAAAGGCTCGAGGAGACGATTTTAAATGTATTTATAAAGTGAAAATATTTAAAAACCCGACTTTGCGTCCATACTTAGGTGCATCAGCGTTTTCCTTAACTCTATGTCATTTATTTACTGTTTATTTTATTTTGTATACATGAGCCATGTAAACAAAATAAAATAAACAAAAAATGGCTCATGTAAACAAATCGATAGTAAAAAAATAAACGATAATTATAATAATTCGTCTGAAAGCAGCAAAACATTAAATTAAATTTGATATTCCGCGCATGGTGCACTTAGGACGTTTTATTATTATAGAAACCACGTCAATACGTCATGCTATTTTGACCATTGTGTTCAACGAAGAGGAATTAAAATTTAAAGTTGGTACTACCTGATGTCCAGAATGTCCAGAGAATGTAATAGAAAGGAGTACAGAACAATTTATTTCGAAAACATTTGCGAACTATTTCGATTAAAGAAGCTTATTTTAAATTATAAGCAAAATGACAATTATAGAATTTTGTAACATTGGCGTTTTCAATTTTATTGATTACGTGTCCAGTCACCGAAATGTGTAACCTTGATATGTTCACTGCATTTTGTGGCTAAAGCTATGCAGTGACTTGCTGTTTTAAGTCGTTGACAACTTTTCGAACTTTTAGATGCTCAACGAATATTGTCGCTGGCTGGACAACATAATGTTTAAGTAAAATAAAGTGAAAGATTTGAACTAGTGCAAAATAAATCCTTCGTGCTATAAATTTTAGAATTATCGGAAAAAAATGTCATACCATTCACTCCTTAAAAAGTATAATCTTCTGACCTTAAAGTCAAGACGGAAACTTCTGGAAGTTATGACTCTATTCAATGTGTGTCGGTATCATTTTAACTGTCCGGACTTAGGAGTCTGTGTTACCTGGTTCCTCGAACAGTTCATGTACGTGAGGTACGCACTCGACGTCTATTTGTTACTACCATCTGTAAATCCAACAGCGGCTTTTGAATTTTTCGCATACAAGATCGACAAACGTGGCGGCGAGATTTTGTTTTATAATATGTAGCGACTAAAATCGGATACATGTTCAAAAGATACTTGCAAGTAATATAAGAGCCATTTCTTATCACAAATCTCTTCTAAGAAAGAATTACTTCCAAACATTCCCTTGAAGCTTCAAAGGGATTTACAATAGCACAATTATAAGAAACAACACTACACGACGTTAAAACTGTCACAAAGTAATCCCTTTCTAATCCTTTAAGAATTCGAATCTACTGTTTAAAGAAACAATACTGACGTGCTATAATTAGAACAATGTAATTCACTAACTGCAGATAACATTTAACAACCCTTCGTGCTCATTTTTAAGAGGATTAGGATTAGAAAGCGTCAAACCGGTCATTTGCTATCCCGTCCCTGATTACCTGAGCCGACTTTGCACCCTTGAACATACTTTACGAGTTTGAATAACTTTCAGTTATGATCAGTATAACTTTGGTCTTCCAGTGAGTAAGACGTCTTTACTTACTATAGTCGCGATTTAACATTCCATATCTACTGCCAGTAAAGTGTGTTCGTCAGAAGTGCAAAACAGTGTTTTGAAAACGATTGAGATTAATCAACTACTGTATACAGTGAAACAAGTGCCTAACAAAAAAAACCACAATGACTGATGTAGCTTTCAACTACATAAGACTGGCGCGGCAGCTCGCCTCACACAACAGCTAAAAGAAAGCGTTAAACATGTACGCGTGCGCCTTCAACCAGCAACCGCGCATCAAGGACAGATTCGAGCTGGAATTCCGAGCAGTCCTAGCTCAAATGAACAAGGAACTAGCCGCGATAGTCAACAAGTCAGACATATTCACCAACTTCAAAAAAGCCCTCAAAATGTTCCCGTAACGTTTAATACTCAACGATATTGGCCGGTACTTGTACCGTTATGATTACTTTTCCGAAGCTCTCTGACATTGTGAAAAGGCGTTGAATATTGATAATAGTTTCGTCAGCATTGAGAAGAATTTGAACAACGCCAAGTGTTTTATATTTCCGAGATCTCAGTTCAGGTATTTGAATAACAGGATTCGGAATGAGGCGCATAGAAAAGCTATTAGGAGTTGTGTGACTCCTGTTGTGGATAGTGTCTTAGATATTGATACAGGAACAGGACTATTGGCTCTATATGCGAGTGAGTGCCACCCTGTAGCCATTATAGCCTGTGAGGCGTCCACAACGATGGCTAGAATAGCCGAATGCGTGATGCAAGACCACCACGCGCAAGTAGTCGTCATCATCAACAAACCTTCTGAAAGAAACGAAACCTATGGGACCCGATCTGTATTATTAACTGATGCTATTGACTCCGGGATATTTGGCAGTAATATTCTACAGTCTATTTGTCACGCTTGGCTGTTTTCTTGAAGTACAGTCTGTACTTCAAGAAAACAGCAAAATTATACCTGGCAAAGCTGAATTCTTCGTCACCGGTGTTTATTCCGAAGAACTGAACAAGAAATACAAACTGTGCCACGATACCAAAACAATTTTGAACGTAGCATACATGAACGTTCATACAACGACTTACTTAGGTGAAAACTTTTACAGTGAAGACGTTAATTTGTACGAGGACTTAAAATACGCATCGGAACCTCAATATTTGTTGACAATAGACTTTAATAACTACCGTGATGTGTACGAAATGCTGCATAGACGGGAGCCCTATGCCGCGAACCTAACTGCGACAGACAACGGCGAAATTAACATAGTGATTGGTTGGTTCAATTTGCACCTGACAGACGAAATAATTATCACCAGTGATTCCAGAAAATATAGCGAAAGCGAACGCGTGCCAACAGGCAACTTTCTTTGACGTCTTACCAAAGAAGCTCCGCAAAAATGAGACCGTGTACGTCCCTTTTCTAACGTACGGTGGTAGACTAACAACACTTCAAGAGACGAATACTACGATATCAAGGATTTCACCAGAGGCATTGGCTTTCCTAAACGATTTTGAACATATGGATATGATACGAAAAAGTATCGCAACTGTGTGTGTCCATCTAGGACAATCTGTGAACATATCTAATGTAGTCCATTTCCTATGTTCGGAGTTTTGATGATGAAACGAGGAGCTAACTCACTTATTTGTCAAATCAAAACTGTTGACGATAAAGCGTTTCTACTGGCTGTATTACGAGCAAATGGAATACCGGAAGAAAAAGTAACAATTCGAGTATCCGACTCCTGGTCCTACAAAGTGTTTAGAGAGAAAAAAATCCATGTCATATTCAGTAACATCATAGATTGTAACGGCGATATAGATATCAGAAGAAAAAGGACTATTGGACATTTGAAGCAGATGCATCTAATTTCAGGAGGCTTATGTCTACCGGTATCTGTGACAGTTGATTCATAGTAAATGGTTGGAAATAAACAACCGCGTTTTGGACGAAAACGTTGATTACAGGATGGTTAAACTCGTGAATTGGTACCAGGTATCCAAAGTAATATACTTTGACACAGCTCGCACGGAATACGAAACATTATCTGAAGAGATTAAAATCTCAAGCTGTTGTAGTGACATGCAATCTGAGGTCATAAATGTCACTGTAACCGATGATGGGGAATGCAACGCGATCCTATGCTGGTACAAGGTCCCAGCTAATAGATGAATGGAACGAGATCTACACGAATAGGAGCAACAGTTTCGTGGAGAGCATGGTGTATATGGTCACTCCTAATGCGAAAGTGTTTCGTGGCGATCAGGCCAATTTGGTGAAGTGTGAGGATCTAGAAGGGCCGTTTAAATTGGTGCTTGACATGGAAACTTATTACTAGTGTAGTTACTTTAACATTTTAAACGTTAACATGACAAACAAGCGCGTGCAACTTGTAATGTGTGACAAAAAATACGGCGAATTTGTGGGTTGGCGTCGGGGGCACGCCGATGCGTTTATGCTCTGGCGTTCAAAAGGTTAATTAATGATAATGTAAAGTTTAGATTTGCCATTGTAAATACTAGTAGTTATAGAATGTTTGATAAGTATTTTTAAATACCTGAATACATTTTTGATTGAAATGTTGTGTTTGTTTTCATTCATCTTAGAATACATGAAATGTGTCTCAAAAAAAAGTATAAAAATAATCGTTCCTATATTTCTTAAACCTAATTTACCTTTAATGTACTAAAAGCTAAAGAAAAAATAATTCATTAAGTCCTAGATACCAGTCATCACTCCACTTTCCTCATCGATCTAGGGCATTGATCAGACAAATAATATTAGTATAGACATACATAACATACATACAAATCTATTTATTTTCATTTCGTTAGTTAATATTCCTCATTCCCTTTCAATATAGTGTTCATTATTCTGCTAGTCAAACCTTTTCATTTGATACCCATATTAAGAGAGTGATGAAAAAAATATGTAATCCGCCATTTTATGGTGGCGGCCATCTTCGACCAATTTTCATCAAACTAAAGTTTGTTTGGAACGGCACGCGAGTTCGACGCGCACTTGGCCGGGTTCTTTTTCAAGAGACCTGATTCGACTCCCCTGAATTTGCATAAAGGAACAGTACTCAGTACTCACATGTTTTTGTAAACGCCAAAACAGAACCCATACGGAGGGTTTCGGAGACCAAGCAGTTTCTCTTTAATACACGGTGTAAGGCAAATAGTACAAATGCTTTTCTTGAGCATTACGTTTGTCGGCGTTTCTCTCAATATCAGAGAATGGGCAGCAGCAATTTATCTGTGCATTGCAACAGCTACTCTGCGATTGCCAACCCGCCTGCCAAGCGTGGTGATTATGCCTCCCCCTTGGGCTCCCTCAAGGGCCTATGTCCAGCAGTGGACGTCTTTCGGCTATATGATGAAGTTAGGTTGGTTGGGTTGAAAATTATTTCTGGATACATAGTGGAGGTGGTTATTATCAATAGTATGTTCTCTACCTGTTAGAATGGCTCCCACAGGAGCAATTGCGTGTACGCAATGACCCATGCTTGCCACAGTTCAACGTGTAGCTGCCAAAGAGATTTGGGTTTAGTACCGCTAGGACTCATTTCAGATCAATTATTGAGATTAACCAATATTGAGTGTGATTGGTAAATGTTTACTTTTCGGTCAGTGCCATAATTTGTCGTTGTGGTTTGTCATCTGTGTACCTATGGCAACTGAGCTTGAAATAAAGCCAGCATAATATTCCATTCAACTAACTCGGTGTAAAAATCTCTGGTTTGTGCAAGGGGGCCTTAGTGTATTTAGCCCCTACAGCTACAACATTGGACTAAACAAGTAAATTGGAGAGCATGAATTGATATAAACTAAATTTAACAAAAAAAAAATTGAATCTAAGGTACCTACTTGAACGTGATCCACGATAAAAATCAAAGATAGGATTGCGTTTGAGATTGGTGGTCTTAGAATTCGGTCGGTAGGCGATCGGTAACTGTGTCGAGACTTCCCGCCCTGCTTTCCTTGCCGTAGTTCATAGGCGGGTCTTTCTACGGTTTTAAACTTGGTCCTTAACGTAGATTTGCATTGAGCATCGAAAAGCACGCCTGTTAGTTCTTTTCATTTTTGACATGCGTGTTTATTTGGTACCTATGTGATATTGGCGTCCGCTCGGTTATGAAGTGGTGACCGCGTACCAGAAAACGCAACGTTGCAAGGCCTCCAAACAAGGTGGACCGATGATCTGGTAAAGGCCGCATGAATAAGCTTAATGCAAAACGCTAAAAAATTATTAATAGTTTTTCATAATGATGTGTACAATGATCCTTTATCAGGTATTGCGTTTATTCTGTTATACATTGTACAGCGGGCAAGGGAGTACACAACTATTCTATAAGTTCATCTCTGCCATACACAAAGTATTGTCTTCGAAACAGAAAACGTAACGCGAACCTCGGTATATTTACAAAGTTTCAGAAAACGCAACTTGCTTCTAAGTAAGAAACTTCTAACCTTCTCCGCACAACTAAAAGTGATCGCGACTTACTTTAGAACCCCTGCTTTCAACAAGAAGTAATTTTACTTAGCCCACCGTCACATGCGACCGAAGCACTAAACTGTTCGAGATGCAGAAGCAAGTTGCAGTAAGTAATCTCTCGACTAAGGTGAGAAGCGTCAGCTTTTGAACACTGTGTGTTTCGCTCTTATATACATTTCTTCAAGAATCGTGCATTATTCTGGGATAAAAAATGAAGCTTATGACATTCACTAAGGACCGTTTGAAATTATCTATTGCGCGCTGTGACACTCGGTGCCGCCGCTCGCCATTTTTTTTCCTATATTAAGACCTGCGATCAGTCGCCTAGACGATAATCAGGTTGTGTTGCAAGAGGTTGTAGTTTGGAGAGATAGAGCCACTGCTCCATCTCCCCTAAGTCAGGCAGCACATCGGCTCTCTTGAGTCTTCTAATTGGATTTAGCTGCAGGAGCATACTGGATAACGGGTTTGGGTGAGTTGTCAAGCGGCCCTTGTAGTACAACAGGCTCGCCAATATAGACGCAAGCAGGAGTTCCTTTTGGTATGATATTTTACTGTCGCTACCGCGCTAGCTCCTCACTCTGTTTGAGGCCCAAGAAAGAATTATCTAAAATATCGTTTTTTGGAAGTTTCAACCCTGGATAAATAAAACCCTTAGACAAAATGGCATTTTAATCAGCGATAACGATGGTGGAAAAGTCAAAAATGTATGGAATTAATTGAGTACCTACACTTTAATTCAGAATGTTCACTTTCCGTGCTTCATTTGTTTGCCAGCCATTCGTGAGTGATCGTGTGGGTCGCAGTGAAATATCATACAAACCGAAGCTTAATATACCTAGCAGCGCCTTTAGCCGAAGCGCTTGAAGTGCTGTTTGCTCAAAGCGCTCGAAGTTGGTAAAGCTGATTTATACTAGCGTGTTTCAGGTGTCGCGGTACTGCTGAGGTATAAGTCTGAAACTGTCTTATTACATGCAACTTCCAAGTTGGGTGTATTAATATTTGTTCTGCGACAATATCGCACACGTGCACGATATTGTGGTAGTGTTTACCTTGCTCTTGCGTCTCAAAAATGCATGACGCGAAAAAAATAGGTAAAATTGATTGAACCTAAACTTATTATTTAATTAATTTACGGATTTACTACTTTTTACTACAGGCTCTTTCCATGGGAAAATTCAATATTATTAAATATTTGCGTATTACCAGGATAAAAGCTATTTACCCTATAATTTAGATCTTCCCGTCTGTTTCGCACATTTATAACATTAAAGAAAAGGATTAATGAAATTTCTTTGTTAGTTATTGAAGCTCAACCCCTTGCCACGGTATAATAAGTATTTAATTTATGAATATACAACGTGTTAAAGAATAAACGCAATACCTCTTAAGGGGTTATTTTACTTATCATTATGAACAACTTTTACTATGGCACCAAACCCGAAATCCCGAAAAAAAAAATCAGTTGTTCAGTACATTTTGTCGAGTTTTTTTTTTTATGAGTGGCTTCTCGCAATTTAACCTATAAGGTTGTCGACTGCTTAACCGGGCTTGCCTGTGGTGGCCTTAATATAATATTAAAGCCTCCAGCCAGGGCTTATAAAAAACTTACAAACTAAGCGACTACACGCTAAGGGCACCCCCTGTGCCCTTAGCGTGTAGTCGCTTATCTCTTCCAAAATATTAGAAATAGAAATGTTTTTAGAGAAAACAATGTTTGACATTGTATGTTTTAGTGAACATTGGTTGAAAGATTACCAGATGCAAATTAGTTATGAAAATTATAGTGTAGGCAGTTGCTTTAACCGCAAATCTATGTTGCGCGGTGGTTCCCTCATCTTAGTGAAAAAATGCTTAAAATTTAAGCAACGTAATGATATTGTCAGCTTGTCAGTGGAACATTGTATTGAACTGTCCTGTGTTGAGCTGGATAAGCATGTTATAGTGTGCGTGTACAGACCCCCAAACCCTCAAAACTTTACTTTATTTGAGTCAACTATGGAAGATATCCTTGCGAAACTTGCAGCAGGTAACAAATCCGCGATTATTTGCGGAGATTTTAATATTAATATTTTAGAAAATAATTTAAATAGCAGCAGATTTTTAAGCCTTTTTAAATCATTTAATTTGTCTAATGTTTTTACTGAACCTACTAGGGTAACACCAACTTCTTCAACCTGTATCGATAATGTATTCTGCGATTGTGATTATTTAGATAAAGCCATAGTTAATTACCTTCCGTCGGATCATAGCGGACAATTGGTAACATTTAAGTTTAAAGCAGCCTTGCAAAAAATTCAAATACAATATAGGCCAATTACAACAGGCAAACTAGCTAGATTCAATGTTACCTTACAAAATAAGTTGAATGTTCTAGGCCATAATATTGAGGACGCAAATAAGTTTTATGATAATTTCTTTTCAGTAGTACTAAAGGAATTCAATACAACTTTTGAAAAGAAGTCTAAAAATACTTCCCCTAAGTTTATATTTAGTGACTGGGCGACTAAAGGTATTAGGATAAGTAGGGAAAGACTATATGAGTTATATGGCCTTAAGCCTTTCATTAACACAGAAACCTTTAGTATGTATGTAAACAAATATTCTAAAGTTTTCAGAAATACTTGCAAAGTAGCTAAAGCCCTGTACATTAGCAATAAGATCAAATCGGCAGATAATAAAATTAAGACAGTTTGGAAAGTTATCAATAATGAAACTAGTAGGAATAAAGTACGAAACACTGATTTTTTACTGGAGACTGCACATGGTGCCATAAGCTCTAATTTAGAAGTAGCTCAAGAATTTGTAAATTTTTTCACCGAAATACCATCAAGAACTACTGAAGCTTTAAATTCTTCACCCGAGGTATCATTTAATTTATTAAGAGCAAACGTTCCAGGTTGTACGGTTGAATTCCAATTCAAACATATCAACCCTATGACGGTTATAAAAGCTTTCCGGCAAATCAAAATCAAATTGACCGAAGACTTATGGGGAATGTCTGTCAAAGTGTGCACGTCCATAATTGAGACCATAGCACCATACTTGGCTTTAATATTCAATTTATGTGTAGACCAAGGAGTCTTTCCGGATATAATGAAATATAGTAAGGTTATACCACTTTTTAAATCCGGTGACAGTAAAGATGCCAATAATTATAGACCTGTATCCGTATTGCCGGTTTTCAGCAAGGTATTTGAAAAAGTGATGCTCAATCAAATGCTCATTCATTTTAACATCAATAAAATCTTACACGATCAACAGTATGGGTTTACCAAAGGTCGTTGTACGACTGACGCTGGTGTCACAATGTTAAAACACATATATACAGCGTGGGAAGAGGCGCAAGATGCCATAGGAATCTTTTGTGACCTCTCCAAGGCATTTGATTGCGTAAATCACGAAACCTTGCTCCTAAAACTAAAACATTACGGACTAGGTAATCTTGCTCTCAGTTTAGTGAAGTCGTACTTAAATGACAGACAGCAGCAAGTTCAAATAAACGGTGTTAATTCAAGGGGTTTAAAAGTCAAAATGGGGGTACCACAAGGCTCAATATTGGGTCCTTTCCTCTTTTTAGTGTATATTAATGATTTACTCCATCTTTTAAAAAACCAACCAAAGATGGTGTTATTTGCTGACGATACGTCCTTAATTTTTAAGATAGATAGACGTTCTACAAGTCTTGACGACGTAAATAATGCGCTACAGCAGGTCCAAAATTGGTTCACTGCGAATAATTTAGTATTAAATGGGAAAAAAACTAAGTGCATCAGATTTGCTTTACCGAATGTCAAAAGTAATACTTGCGACATAGTATTGGANTGCAGAGCATGCATGGAGGAGGAGGAAACGGTGTCGCACGTGCTCCTTGAGTGCACAGGCGTCGCCGATATACGTAGACAAACGATAGGAACACCAAATTCACTCACAGACACCCTGAACTCTTTAGGAGGACTGATCTGCTTCTGGAGGGAGGTCGGCTGGTTGGAATGACGGCCGCCATGGCCCACGCACAATGGTCCAACATCAGGACTAAGTGCGGAAACCATAACCCAATAGATAGATAGATAGATAGAACACCTAACAAAAAAAGGCCATCGAGTATATTGATACCACTTTTTAGGGTCCCGTCTTTCTCTAATGAACCGTAAACGGTAGACAGTTGTACACAGAGTATTGCCAATAACAAAATTAGATATTTAAGCGCATAGAGTAGAGACGTGATTTTGCATTGATGCAGAACTGTGGCGTTGACGCAAAATCCCATCGCGGTTACATCCTTATTGCTTTATCTAAAATAGAATAAGATGTAAAACTGTTTACTTCTCTAATCTTTAGAAGTACATACCTGCCGGTCGATTCTGTAATCAAGTCGAAACGAAGGCTTGGGTGAAGTGATCATGAGGTGAGCTGTCAATCCATATAATCAAGATGTCACGTGATCACGAAGTGAGCTGTCATTCCATCTTGATTCAACTCAACTTAACTCAAAGCATTTATTTCAATTAACCTTTACAGCTACTTCTGAATTGTCAAGGTCACCGTCGGTCTGTCCAAAGAGATGAAGCTATTTGCACGTTCCAAAGCGTAGATCTCTATGGAGAAGAACGTGCAAGAAACTCCACGGACACTCCTTTAAATCAATGTTTTACACAATGATATGGTTACATCATTCGTGTGAAAATTATACAAACATACATATATGTGAGAACGATGTAGAAAGACTTGCACGATTAAGCGTCCGAATTAAAAAAAAGCAACAATTCAAAGAACAAATAATTAAATAAACCGTGGCAGCTGAGACATGACCAGTCCTAGCTGACGGCGGTCGTTCAGCAATATGACGCTGCGCTAGCACCATTCGGCTCAACTTTGAAGAGTGCCAAATGATCCAGCACCATCAGCTGACCATCAGATTATATGATCGACAGCTCACCTCGTGATCACTTCACCCAAGCCTTCACTTCGACATGTTTACAAAATCGATTGGCTGATCCTGTTATAGATATTACATAATTCTTTAACTCTTAGGAAGCTACACTAAAGGTAGACTATAGGCTGAGTGACTCAGGCTTTAATCCCGAAAAAATTCTTGTGCCTGTGTAACCGTAGGAGATGCCACGGTAAAAACTAATGTAGCTATATTTAAACAGCGATTAGCATTAGTTCTCTGAAGAGTTTTAAATTCTAAAAAAAACTATGAAACAGAAATAACATGACATTAATGTTCAATAATTTTAAATTTAAAGAAAAAGCTCAATTTATTAAATGCCGTGTCTAAATTACGTTTAAAAAGTTGTCACAATTTTAACAAGATACAACAAAATGACAAATGATTAAAAACACCATTTTGTTTTGTGTTTAAAATTGAAATGAAACAGAATAGACTGGCATTAATTTTCTAATTAGACGAATTAATTTCACAAGAATTGGAGCCCCAATATTTCTTGAGATGTATTTAATTTTGCTAGAAATACTTGGTTTAAAATTTCAGTGTTATAGGTACGTCTTATGAAATTAGAAATAGGTTTTATATAAATCTTCATATAATATCGCTACTGTTCGTTTTCAGTTACACTAAGAGACACGCTTAGATAAATGTAACGAGCCCACGCGGCCACGTGGTGAATTAAGGCCCATACCACGAATACTCACGGAGAGAAGACCTGTTTCAGCAGTGGGGGCGTTTTAACCTATTTTTATGGCTACTATTTAAATACGTACCAAGTAAAATATGTTAACTTCAAATAAAATAAACCCACTCTATACCGAGGTGCCTAAAGAACAACGTTTTAAGTGCCAAAACAATTATACACTCATCAGAATAATTGTACGTGTTGTATTTATATTCTTTTTGCCTACCAAAATGGATAAATGCTCACAAAATCTTGTTTCCCTGAAAGGCTTGTGTTTAAACGCCTACCAGAAAAGTACCTATTTTGCTACCAAACAATTCGAAATACCTGCCATAATGGATAAATGCTCGTCGTGGTTGTTTTTTGTTTAAACTTCCACTCCGACTTCGCCTTATGGTGAGCATTTATCCATTCGTGCAGGTATTTCAAATTGTTTGGTAGTAAAATAGATACTTTTCTGGTAGGCGTTTAAACACGAGCCATTTTTTATTAATTCCATACATTATAAAAAATTAAGTTATTGTTTTTTGTTTTTTTGTCAAAGGATTACTTTGAGTCTGTTTGCTTATCCGTCTGTCACAGCCAAGGCTTCAAATTTACTGAACTGCTTCGGATCAAAATACCATTACCCCAATTGGATAATCTCCAAAATAGAGTTTTAAAAACATGTAGGTATTTATGGTTAAAAAAAACATGTTTTAAAATAAATATTCGTTCGGAATCCTATGCGCGCGGATCCGACTCGAACTGGCTCGATTTTGAAAATCGGTATTACTGATGAATCTGAGGACCAAGGTGACATTCTTGACCTTGTTTAGGGCCCTCTGATTCAATTCAGGTCAGGTAAAGTTTTTTTTTGCGATCTTATTAAAATATACTTTTAATACAAATATACTCGAGAGAAGCTCGAGGCTAAATAATAACAATCAGACGGGTCGATCGTCAAGGTTAAGCAACGCTGGCCGAGGTTGGTCTGTGGATGGGAGACCATCATATCATACCGAGACTCCATCGTGCCTCGGAAAGCACGTTAAGCCGTTGGTCCCGGCTGTCATTTGTAGATCTTTGGCAGTCGTTTCGGATTGTCAGAAGCCAGAAAATCTGCCACCAGTCTTGCCAAGAAGCACCGTGTTACCCAGTTAATGGATTGTGGAGGTCTGATGGGCAGCCGCTTCACGTAAAATACCTTCCAGTCGAACCGGACCGGACCGAACCAATAAAGTTGGCAAAAGGCTAAGCAAATGAAATACTTATACTCGTATTATAGCTAGCAAATTTATACAAGTCTTACTACCTTTCTGGGAACATACGTGTGAGTCATGTTCATTAAAAAACACATTATATATTTTTCCGAGAACTCACCTAACCACGTTTTTAATGAGAAGGCCTTTTGATAAAAATATTGTTTTAGCGGCGCCTACGTTAATTACCCTTCTATCGTTTCATTCTCTTTGTTTTAAATATTTATAATTATACGCGAGTTAATAAGAGTGAGGGATAATTTTATTGTTTCACTAGCTACGCGCTCCGGCACTGCACGGGTACAAATTATGTACACAAATCTTTGTCGTCTATAGGTCATTTTATAATTGAAAACCGTTTCTAAATCCATTGCGTGGTTCGGAAGAAATAAGCGAAGAAACAGAAATGACAGAATGATATCTGCAAAAGAACCAAGGTTCCTGCCAGGGTTGCGGAATTTGTTCGAAAGAGTCACCGCGGCCCTGGAACGCAAAGGGCTTTAGAAGGAACACGGATGGGTTTTAGTCAGTAAGAGTCTGACACGCCCTTTCGCTCCACCCAGAGCGGAAGAAGTCATTAGATGATTTCACTTCCTTAAAAAAAAAGAGAGCCAAGGTTACCGACATCCGAAGGATCGCCAAACTGAAGTGGCAGTGGGCATGACACTGCTGGCAGAACAGATGGTCGGAGTGGCGCAAGACGCAGCGTTGGATCTTTCACAAGGTGGAACGATGACCTGATGAGGGTCGCGGGTAGCCGATGAATGCGAGACTCACAGGACCGGTTTTTGAGGCGACACTTGGGGAAAGCCTATGTCCAGCAGTGGACGTCTTTCGGCTGATATGATGATGATGAAGCGAAGAAACAGACAGAGGCAGTTTGCGAATTTGCTTTGTATTAATAAGATAGAACCGACAGAAAATCATCTTCTTTAAGGCAATATATTGATTTATAACTAGCTATACCTATTACTGTTGTCTCATTGCTAGGAAAGGCTTCCCAAAGTTCTTTCAAGCCCTGTTTTACCAAGCCATTTCATAGCAACCTTCAAAATACGAGTCCAAATAATTTTGCAATTTCTTTTTCTACCACCACAGAATAACTATTATGAAATTTTCCTATATTTTTTTTTATTATTTTATTTGAGATAAATTTGCTCTTGACTCTAGTCTAGGTCATAGATGACAAAGACAAAGTCGACAATGGAGCGAGCTTACCCAGAAGAAGCCTGTTCACTCTAATTTTGAAGAGATTAGGGTTGTATGCGTTCGGAAACACAGACGCAGGCAAAGAGTTCCACTCATTTGCTGTGCGAATTATAAAACCTATATTCAAAATTCCCGTTTCTAACTAATCTGTAGTCGTGCAAAATGTGTAATGTGCATAGATGTGCATCAGACTTCTTGAAAAGGGACTTGTTTCGAACTTTTAAGTTTTTTTAACCGACTTCAAAAATGGACTTTGTTTGTGTTATTTTTTATGTTTGTTACCTCATAACTCCATCATTTATGAACCGATTCAAAAATTCGTTTTTTTATGTGAAAGGATATTCTTTCCGATTAGTCTCATAAAAATTTCATCTAAATCAGTTCAGTACTTTGGTTTTTAAATCAAAATAGCTTGAAAAAATATATCATCCTGTGACTTTCCAGTGGTGTTGTTAGGTGTGTGGGGTAGAACTAAAAAGTGAAAAATAAAAAAAACAAAACAAAAAACACTACAAAGTATAAAATAACTTTAATTGCGGAAGCCGGTGTAAAAATACGAAGGAACAACCAAAAACACCGACTTCCGAAAAAAGATTATTTTTTATTTTGTAAATTTTTTGTCTGAATTTTTGATACAAGTCCCTTTTTCTCCTACAGTCCCAAAAGGAAGGTATTGTTTAACAAACCCAAAACCAGCACATTAGCTTACTAATCAACAGTTTCATCATGTTTCAATGAAAATCAAAGTTACATCAAAATCCATCCCTTCATTACTACGCAAGTCGCTTCAACCTTTTTTAATTAACTCACGATGACGGCAATGGAATTCGATTACTTTTAAATTTGCTCTTTTCCATGAAAAACAAAAGCAACGTTGGGAATTTTAAGTTTTTAAGTGCGCTGGCTGTTAGCTGTAGTGAAAATTAATATAAAAAGAAAGAAAGAAAATTTCATTTATTAGCACAATAAAAAAATAAAAAACAACTTACAAATACAGAATATCAAAACTTAAGTACTTATAACAATATTGTGCCAAAACTGGTTTTTATGCAAGTCATAATGTTAAATCGTTTGAAACTAAAAAGTTAGTGAATTAAAATAGGATGTATTTCAATTCTTGTTAGTAATTTATGCTGATAATTTTTATGGTTGGGTAGCATCTTTTTTAACCAACTTCAGGAGGAGGTTCTCAATTTGACTATATGTTTTTTTTTTCTTTTTTTTGTATGTTTGTTATTGTTATACGATCATTCCGTCAATTATTAATGGATTTTGATGATTCTTTTTTATTCAAAAGCCTATACTTTTGAGGTGGTCCCATTGGCACCAAGTCAAGATTTGATGATGGGATCCCAGGGAAATCGAGGGCAACCCTCAAATTTTAAAGGCACATACAATGTTTTTCATATTCTGTCAGATAATTGTGCCTGGTAATCAACATCTCATCTTGCTGAGCTGATAGAGCTGATAAATTTCGGAAGTCGGTATCAAAAAACGAAAAAAACAACGAAAAACACCGACATCCGAAATTTAAAGTTATTTTATACTTTGTAGTGTTTTTTATTTTGGAAGTCGGTTGTAAGTATTTTTTGTAAAAATGTTTTTTTATTTTTTATTATATAAATAGAGTGGAGGCATGTGCCTTTGAGCAGTGATTCCTAAACGTTTAAAGTAAAAGATACTCTTAACAAATCCCTTTTATTTTAGGAAACCCCTGAAACTCACGAATTGAATACCTGAAATTATAATAATTTGTGTGTAATAGTTGTGTTTTACTGTCTTTTTATGTTTCTAAAACACTTTTATAGATTTAACATTTGCATGTCATCGCAAAATGGCGGAATGTATCTTTGTACTGGATGTATAATTGTAACTTCTTTAACTAAACCTGATTTTATACGAATTAATGATTTGTGATTATGAACCTTTATACAACGGGGACAAGAATAAACGCAATATCTATATATGACTGGCCTGTTGATCGAGTGGTAAGTGACCCTGACTGCTAAACCGGAGGTCGTGGGTTCGATTCCCACCCAGGACAAATCTTTGTGTGATGAGCATGATCATTTGTTCTGTGTCTGGGTGTAATTTGTCTATAATATGTATGTATTTAGAAATATATAAGTAAGTTTATCAGTTGTCTGGTTGCCATAGCACAGGCTCTGCCTAGTTTGGGATCGGATGACCGTGTGTGAGTTGTCCTAAGATAAGATAAGATAAGATCTGAAAAGGGCATAATATACTCATCATTATGAACAATTTTTTCTATGGGATCAAACTCGAAAACAAATCAGCTGTTCAGGACATTTTGACGCGTTATGTGTACTAATGTATGGAGGAGTCGATTTATTTCGAGATTTCAGTGTTTATCCATCATTAAAGTTGATCATAAAGATGAGTAAAATTACCCCTTTTCAAAAATTTAAGTTAGGTGTTTATTTTTAATTTTAATGTTTATGTTTTATGATGTTGATATTCGAACACAATGTATATTGTAACTGAATAAATAAAAACCGAACAAAAACTTTTCATGAAAATATAAAAATATGTGAAGAATGAAACGTTTATCACTGTTTTATTACCAATTTACCAAATTCTCGTTAACGACGCAGTGTCGGTTCCTCTTATCACATTGTTTGCAAATAATATTTGGGGTTATTGTCAATTAACTTTGCGTGAAATCCAACGAATTTGTTTAATTAATGTAATTTCGCGGAACCCTGATAAACTTTGGAATCCACTTTAAATGCTTTTCTAGAGCACTGTTCCTCGCTATAAGTCGATATTCATTGAAAAATGCTTTTATAGTAGGTATACATGAGTTTTTAGATTATAAATTGTAAGTTTTGAAAATTGACGGTCATTTTAAATTATTATTGCTGTGTGGCGTATCTCTCCCATAATTGATATTTTGACATTTTTATTTTATTCACTAATACAATAATAATGGGATTATCTGTTTAATGACTGCATGATTATGATCAATAATTGATTTCAATAGAATATGTTTCTTTACTTTATTTTTGCACGCCGAAATTAAAGGCAGAATAAGAGAATAATTTTGTACATTTTACCAACCTTCTGTACCTTATTTATGCAAAGAAATGATTTTGATTTTGCTAATGCCATGCTTTGCCTATGCTATGAAGAAATGAACAAACTAACAAAACGGATTAATTTCCTAATAACTTGCGAAGCAAACGATGTTGATGAAAATTTCATGTTGAAATATTATCTGTCCGATATCGTAAGCGCAACTTCCGAGCGTGGAGTCTAGGGTTCGAATCAAAAGGCAAAAAGTTTAATTGGGTTTTTCCAATAATAATTTCCCAGTTACAGCCCGGAGTTTGGAAGTTGGTGGTGTGACACTCCATGCCTCGGAAAGCACGTTAAGCCGTTGGTCCTGCACCAGATGTCTCTCCGGTCGTGTCGGATTGCCGTCCCATCGGAATATGAGAGTGATGGAAGAGGGTATGCACCTGTGTTTGCGCACACACCTGTGCGCACATATGTCCCGCGCTGATGGCCAGTCTCGGTTGAAATTGGCCGCCATGGCCGAAATTGGTCAGGAGAACTATATATCTATACTTTACTTATACTTATCTATACTAATTTTATAAAGAGGAAAGATTTGTATTTTTGTATGTCAATCAACTTAAAAACTACTGGACCTATTTGAAAAATTATTTCAGCAATTGATAGCTACATTATCAGCAAGTAATGTAAAGTAAGTAGTAGGCTGTATTTTATCCCCGTACTCCCACGGGAACGGGAACTATGCGGGTGAAACCGCGTGACGTCCGCCAGTATTATACATATGTGTTTGGATTGAAAACCGTCCTTACACTAACTAGCCTTAGAAATCATTTAATATTTACTGACATATACGGCTGTCTGCACTCGAGGCGTTCATCGGGATAGCTTTGATTTGCGGTCAACTCGATATCATTAGCGTATCGCGGCTGATTTCACACAATTCGGAAGTCAAAGGCATTTCTGAAACGCTACACGGCTTCAATGATAACACTGTGTTAACATTTGTGGTCAGATGCGGGAAATTCAGATTCTGGTTAGAATGTCTGACATATAGCTGATTATTCTGATGAGCATAACGCACTAATGCCTTGATCATGCGCTACAAGTAGACAGTCGACATAGAAAATTGTACTTGGCCAAGAAAGTCGGGTATTTTTAAAGTTGATGAAAATGCAATCACAAAAATAGAAGAAACGGTAGAGTCCTGCAAGCGATGTACCGAGAGGCGAGTAAATATCTAGTGCCTGCCGGTCGATTCTGTAAACATGTCGAAGTGAAGGCTTGGGTGAAGTGATCACGAGGTGAGCTATCAATCCATATAATCAAGATATAATGACAGCTCACTTCGTGATCATGTGATATCTTGATTATATGGATTGACATCTCACCTCGTGATCACTTCACCCAAGCCTTCACTTCGATATGTTTACAGAATGGACCGGCTGTTTATACCTGCCGAGTGGATAAGCGAGTGAGAAGAGCGGGGTTGGGCACTCGGTCTAGAAAACAAAACAGAGTCCGAGTGACTGTCTTTCTCATACAACTCTACCAAGCACTCAGTGATGTGTTTACACGTACAGCACTCGGCCAAAGGTACCATTTATTACCGATCTACTCGATACGTGTGATCAGGGTATAAGATGCCGCAGCGGCCACTGCTGGCGATGGGATGTTTTTACAAAATTTTGCTAGTTAGTAAATAAGTCACTCCTCTTCTATACATGAGTTACCTGCCAGTGAAAGTCTCGTTAAAAATGGTCCTGTCATTTCGGAGATTAGCCAGTACAAACACATTGTTTTTTTTTAATATACGAATGTGAACACTAACAGACACTAGAATTTTATTTATTTGTATAGAGAACAGGATAACAGAATATCAAGACCTTTACCCAGAGGCGCAATAATTATATTGTTTACATGTAGACAATATCATAATATCCTATCCTAGATACTAACATGCTTGGATGCTTGTTCCACACCTCAATTGATTTGGCGCAATTGAAGCCACTGGCGTGATACATTTATATTTGACTAGCTTTAGCCCGCGACTTTGTACACGCACATCCCGTTTTTCCCGTACAGCCTATATCCTTCCTCGTGAATGTAACTATCATATTATACAAAAAGATTTTTCCAAATCCGACAGGTAGTTCCAGAGATTAGCGCGTTCAAACCAAACAAACATCAGCTTTACTATATTTGTATACTTAGATTAATTAAAGCATTGCCCATTTATAAAAAATAGTATTCGTTATAAAACAACAAATGATTGTTGTATGTTCGCAGCACAAAAACAAATGCACAACGCTTAAATAAACTTTTCACTTACTATATATTTGAGTAAATTGCTTGAAATAATACCGCACAACACAAATGAATATTTCAGTGTTTCTCACAAAATAAATGAAAACAAATATAAATATGACATAAATAACCTAGAAATTGTAAACTATTTTTTCGAAATAAGACACGGATATATTGGAAACTATTGAATTCGGATGGGATTTACTGTATACAATATGATTTTTTCATAATATATCGAGATATTACAATTTAATAAAGATGTATTTTTTTTAATAATAAAAATAATATAATAATAAGTTTATTGTGTCCAAAAGTTATACACAAACAATATTGTGTTTGGAGTCTTCATTTAAGCAAAATGCCTGTATTAAAAGACTCCGCTCCTTCACAGCAGTAGGTACTTACTTAAAACACAATAAAAACATTACATGGATGTAGAAAAACAAGATATAAATATGTGAATGTGTGTGTGCATGTGCATGTGCGTGGATGTGTTGATGAGTGTACATGAGTGTTATGGATGAGTGGTTGTACGTGTTTGGGTGTGTGAATGTACGTGTAGGTATGGGAGAGTCTCTATATGTGTGTTAGTGGGTCGTTTATTTGTATTAAGTTACGTTTTGTAGGAGAGCTTCAGTATTTTCATATGTCAGTGGTTTTATCCAGTCAATCAACATTTCTTTACATATATGATAAGATTTTGCATTTACGAAAATTTCTTTATTTATTTTGTTATATAATTGAGCTGCAATACAACTCTAATTAAATAATAATAAAAATGCCTATTTCCAGGCAGAATGTACATGGCTCACTCCTATCTACTCCACCTGTATGTTAATGTAATCTATATTCGATGCAAATAAATTATTAAAAAAAATACAACCGAATTGAGAACCTCCTCCTTTTTTGAAGTCGGTTAACCTAGTTGGCAATTATATTTTCGAGCCTTTTGGGGTTGAAACTCTTGGACCGTGGGGTCCGAGTGCTCACGCGTTATGTAAAGAACTTGCTAAACGCTTAGTTGACACTTCGCGTGACCCAAGGGCTGGCTTTTACCTCGGACAGAGGATAAGCATTGCCATACAACGTGGCAATGCCGCCAGACTTTTGGGCTCACTTCCAGTCGATAGCGATTCGGACGAATTTTTTGACGCCATAGTTTAGTTAGGAGTTTTTATTTTTATTTTTAGTGTATATATATTTATATTAGTATTTAAAATATGAAATCCTCATTTGAATAAAAATTATAACGATTAGTCGGATAAAAAATAAATAAAATAAAATAAATCTAGCGTAGCGTTCTGGTAGAACCCAGTTACTGGGTTGAAGAGATTAGACAGGCAGTCACTTCAAGTAAAATACTGGTACTCAGCTGCATACGGTGAGACTAGAAGCCGACCCCAATATAGTTGAAAAACCGGGCAAATGCTTGTTGAGCCACGCGCATTGTAGGGTTCCGTAGTTGCACGACACAATTACCGACTTGGAATGGTGCTTTTTGTTTAGTTCTATGTTCTATAATATATTAATAATAATAAATACATAGGACGATGATAAATGAAGAGGAATTATATATTAATAGGTTGGTCGACTATTTATCGTTAACTTGTAAAACCTACTTAGCTGTGATAGATTTCTTTTCAAATTCGTTACATATGCTTATACCATGTTTTTTCACGCCTCCACAAACTATTTAGCTGGCAGAGGGGGACACTTGAACTTAACAAAAATAGCACTTTAAAGCTTAATATTTCGCAAACGGATGCTTGGAAGGAAAATGGTTTTCGTATACCCATCATATTTTTAAATTACATATCCAACGACACCCCACACCATAAGATAGACGATAAAAATCATCGCTATTTTACGTGTAGAATACACAAAAAAAAAATTCAAGATCTAAAACTTCGCACCCGTGATTAATATGTAAACTCACACCAAATTCAAACTTTGTAGTGCTAAGCGTCTATGAGCTAAACCACGGATAGATAGATAGACAGACGGACATGGCAAAACTATAACGGTTCCTTGTGAACCGTAGGCACCCTAAAAAGGAAAGGCAGATTGTACCTTCCTGATAGCTATTCAAATAAATTGGTTTGCTAATAGGTACTGATTTACTTTGCTGAATTAATGTTTATAAACTAGAATAGAGACTGAAACTTTCCATTTAATGAGCAATTTCTTCTCAAAACTAAGTTTAAATTCCAAAGTTAACCATTAATTTTAGCAGAAAATTAAGATTCTGTAACCATTTAATATTTCAAGAATGGCTAATGTCTTTGGATAGTCTTCGTGGTACCATCCACCACTAGGTAACTTGAAAATGAAATTGTATTTGAATTTTAAATAATTATCACTATTTTCGAAATAATTTATGTTTCGTAAATATTAATAATTTATTTGTGGGAATAATATAATGTGGATAATAATATGTGGGAATTTGTGCAATGTTTTTAACATGTTTTTTGCGTACAACCTATGTAAACACACTAGGCAAACCATGCTTAAAATATAGTATTGGTTTTATGGAAAGTTTTTTTATAGGGTATGATTAGGGTCGTGGAGAGCTCTGCCGGTCGATTCTGTAAACATGTAAAGTCTTGACTCGAAGTAAAGACTTGGGTGAAGTGATCTGTAAATCCATATAATCAAGATGTCACGAGCTCTCGAAGTGAGCTGTCATTCCATCTTGATTATACGGATTGACAGCTCACCTCGTGATCACTTCACCCAAGCCTTCACTTCGAAATGTTAACAGAATCGACCGGGACCTCTTTACCTATTCACCTATGTAGAAGGAGATTAATGTCGTTCACCTCTTTTGACAACAATTCCCACGAAATCGAAACTTAATAGATGAGATAATATTTTACTTTTACACAAGGGAATAGCCGTGACATTTATTTTGACACAAGAAATTATTATTTCTGACTGTAGCGATAAATACGAAACGTTGTTTATTTAACTAATTAACTTAAAACAGAATAATTATTCTTAAATTGTGTAAAAAGAAAATATTATATTATTTTGAAGTAAGTAAATTATTATTACACCCGGTGTCTACATTTCTATTACAGATATACTGGAAGGGATTTCTATAGAAATAAGCATTACTTTATTGTACCTGTAGAAGACCAAAAAAAAGCAACAGAAAAAATGCTTATTTTAGTATTTTTCTTGTATGTGTGTACATTAACTGATGAATAAATAAAACGAAACGAACCACTTTCTTAAATAATTTAACTCATATTCCTTGAAACAAATTGATCCAATCCGCTTATTTCATCCGTTGGTATTAATTCAGTTCTGCTCGGCGTCAACTGTAGACATGTACGGATGTCTACTCTCACTTATTTTACGAAAAGAATTCAATATCGTGACGTGTCGAGCTGTGGTGCAAGTATAAGAAGCTAGACGGAATAAACCATGTGCGGCTTGTACCAAACTTTTCTGTCGAGCCCTGTAACCTAACACATTAGAGTAGGTACTGCGAATATTTATTTTTAACTAAACAGCAAATATTTATCTTTAACTAGCAGCCGCTCGCGGCTCCGCCCGCGTGAATGTCAAAAATTATTCCAAGGAAACATACTCCCGGCATAAAATGTATCCTATGTGTTATTTCAGACTATAATCTACCTCTGTGCCGAATTTCATCAAGATCCGTACAGCTATACTGACGTGATTGAATAACAAGTATCCATCCATCCAAACTTTCGCATTTATAATATTAGTTTAGGGTTTAGTATCTATATAAAAAGTAGCCTATGTGTTAATCCAGGGTGTCAGCTTCCTGCATACCAAATTTTATCAAAATTGGTCCAGCCGTTTGCGCGTGAAGAAGTAACAAACATACACACACACACATACTCACAACGTTTCGTCTATATAATGTTAAGTGTAACTAAACAGCGAATATTTGTCTTTAAGTAAAGTTTCAAGTTTCAGCTTTTGCCCGCGACTTCGTACGTACATATCCCGTTTTTTCCCGTTTCTTTAGGAATTTCGTGAAATCCTCTCTTAGCTCCCTTGCAGTCCCCAAGAAACCTACATGCCAAATTACAACTTTCTACGACAGTTAGTTTCGGCTGTGCGTTGTCTGTCAGTAACTCAGTCACTTAGTAACGGAAGAGTTTTATATATTATGTTGATTACATTTTAAATTTTGATTTACTGTTTTCAGTGTTGATTATTCCGGCTCATCATGACAGTATTTGAAGCGCTTTGTGGCGCAGAAATTAAAAAGGTTGAGTACAACTGGTCCAGACAAACATTCCAAATGAGCATTCCATCAACGATATCAATTGTCAAAAAGTAAAAAAAAATATGGCATCGACATGCTCTACTGAAATGTCACGTGATCAATCCCATATTTTTTTTTTTTATGGGTTATCATCAAATGACTCCCTTGCGCTACACCCAGAGCGGAAGAAGTCATTCGAGTTGAAATAGAATTTGGCTTTCTTGAGTTATGTGGCTAGACTCAACTCGACTCGACTGATCTGCATGGTCTTCATATAACGTATTGTGAATGTGAGTATCATGTAGATCGAATTATTAGGAGTTAATTTCATCCTGCCAGGGTTGCGGAATTTGTTCGAAAGAGTCACCGCGGCCCTTAAACGCAAAGGGCTTTGGAACACGGATGGATTTTAGTCAGTAAGAGTCTGATACGCCCTTCCGCTCCACCCAGAGCAGAAGAAGTCGTTTGATGATTTACCATATAAAAAAAAAAAAAAAATCTCTATGGAGAAGAACGTGCAAGAAACTCCAAGGACACTCTGACGTCTTACTGGTATTTCATTTGTCTTAAAAGGATTAAATGAACAACACCGCTACCTCGTATCCCTTGCAACAGTTTACATTATCCGGGCCACAGAAGCGGGGCGCTCCATACGAAAATAATTTTATGTGCAATAAAAAGCCTTTTACATGACGCGTAAAAAGCCCGGTTTCGGTCCACACCGCCATGTTTGGCGTCCAATACACGAATTTTCATAGGTATTGCGAGTTTTTTTGGCTTAAATTGGATTTTGCATTTGCACAATTTTTTTATTGTTGTACTTCAATTCTTATATCATTACATATAAAGTTGGGTACTGACCGGTGTTACGGGGCATAATGTAACATGTTACAAAGCGAGCATTCGTGCAGTCAGTACATGGAAACGAGCACGAACATGATGCGTATGTGTTTTGTTTTGTACGGATTTTAGGACACGGCGTGACATAACATGCTCGATGCGCATGTTACATTACGGCCCGTAACAATGGTCAGTATCCAGTTTTATAAAACAAATCCCCCGCTGCGTCTGTCCGTCTGTCCGTTTGTCACAATTGCTAAATTCCCAAACCATTGAACCAATATTGATGAATTTTGGTAAAAGCATATTTTTTAAATTCTATAATTCATATAATTAAATTCAAAATTCATATAATTAATTAGTCACGTGGGCGGAGCCGCTAGCAAATGCTTGTAAAGAATAAAAACCAGAAAAATAAAATAATACATGCTACAGAAACTTAGTGGTACATGCCTCTGTCATTCCAACTTGATATATGAGTGAGTGAATGAATGAAAAGGCGGTGAATTATAATGTGAAGGCTGTAAAGGTTGTCACTCAAAGGAAGAAACATATTTAGCTCCGACCCGTCACCCGACCAAGGACCAAGACAGGCAAAAAAATAGGATTCAATAGAATCTTCCTGTGCTCATGATAAAAGTAGGTCTTATTTTTTTCATATTTTTTTTTATTACTCTTCAATGTTAAATTTTATTTTGCATAAAACAATATATAACTATTTGCTTAACTATTTAATCATAATTAGATCACTTTACATGTAGTTAAATGCGATTGATTGGTGACGGTTAATTTAGTCTAATTTCAAAAGAAAAACTGCCAATAAAGGTATTTGACTAAAAATTCTAATTAGTCCGTTAGACAGATTTCCAAAAAATATTGGTACACATACTTTTTCTTTGTCAAGTAAACAAAAAAAATTAAGACGATACAGTGCGTTGAGAACTCGTGTGACGTCACTTACCAGTATACTTTTTTTTGGAATGTGACGTTACAAGCCCCCAATCCTTATCTTTGATGCGTTTTATCTTAGTATTTTTTATTGATTAAAATACGTATTCAATATTTTTCGATAATCTAACTGACGGACTAAACAGAATCGTATTTTTTAACCCAGGCAATATCCCTATTGTAGCTGATGACCAATTGCTTGAGGCTTCCGAGGCAGTAAAAAAAACCGTCCAATTTTCTTCTTTACTCAGGATCCAAAAAAATGTGTCAAAAGCATTTTATCAAATCAAACGGATCATATATCAGAAAAAAATATTCGTATAGAGATATCAATGTTATATTACTTGCTATCAAGGCATTGCTGTGGGCAATGGTCCGTATGGATAGAATCAGTCAGTTGCTATTCTAGACAACCTTTAAGTACTATACAAGTCTAGTACAAGTTGACCACCCACTGTATGAAAAGTCCCTACCATGCAAGGTCAGAATATATTGGAAATGTTCCAAGTCTTGATTTTGGTGTAGTGCGTACGTGTGTACACCCTTACGATGACAAGGGTGATAGAGTAAGAGTCAATAAGGAAAATGGCTTACTAAAGAAAATAATGGTAAAGCAAACTCAGGGGTTATTTGATACCATCGCTTAGTACAGTTACATTTTATCAGAATATTTGTAAATATTTTGTGCCATTCAATGGCGGTATGGCGAGACAAATATCGTGGGAGGCCTTATCTAAATAGTCAGAAATTGCCTGTTTTAAGAGAGATAATATGGAAATGAATACGTCTTTTTTATATGTAGGACAAGCCCGCGACTACCAATGCCTTAAAGGAGGAGGATTCAAACACTAAATCAACGAGATTCAGCCATGTTTATGCAAAATGATAATGGAAAATTTCTATAAAAGTGCGTACGTGTGCAAAATTTTTGAAGTGAAAACTTCTTTAGGCGCATTGAGCACTTTTTGGGTGAACAAAAATCATGGAACTCGCGTCATCATTACGGAACGGTTTCCATGAGCTATATGTATACTGTGTATATATGTGTACTTTTTGGGTGAACAAAAATCATGGAACTCGCATCATCGTCACCGAACGCTTTCCATGAGCTATATGTATACTGTGTATTTATGTGTACTTTTTGGGTGAACAAAAATCATGGAACTCGCGTCATCGTCACCGAACGCTTTCCATGAGCTATATGTATACTGTGTATTTATGTGTACTTTTTGGGTGAACAAAAATCATGGAACTCGCGTCATCGTCACCGAACGTTTAGCTTTCGTTTAGTTTTCACTTCTATCGGCAGTCCCCAAAGACTGCCCCGCATGTTATTTTTTCTCCAAACACTTATTTATTTATTATTGGGTACACACCAGCAGCAGTATATACATAACTACAAGCAACAAAACTAAATGCTAAGTATTGGTAAACCCCCACCGAGGGTGTCCCCACGTTGCCGTCGTGGTGGGGCTTGTGTGTCTCAATGATCTTGGAGCTCTGCCGGTAGAGTTACTCATGCCGGAAAGGTCCAAGTGAGAGACCAGACAAAGCGGGACACGAGAGAGGCACACCGTTCGGAGACCTGAGCAGTGTTCGGGTCGTCG
>NDFZ01004796.1:31454-170486 GCA_002192655.3 Mamestra configurata
CCGCTAGGGCCAGAGCCTGCCAGGGTTGCGGAATTTGTTCGAAAGAGTCACCGCGGCCCTGGAACGCAAAGGGCTTTAGAAGGAACACGGATGGGTTTTAGTCAGTAAGAGTCTGACACGCCCTTCCGCTCCACCCAGAGCGGAAGAAGTCATTTGATGATTTCCAATCCTTAAAAAAAAAAAAAAAAAAGTATTGGTATACACTGCTTACACGATATGTGCAAAATTTATTACCTAGTAGAGGTTAAAGTAAAACAGTATCCAAAGTAAAAATAATCAAGACATTAAAACATGCGAAACGAAAAGCAGACGCAATTAAAATAAGAAAAGCTTTGGAGACCATTTCACCGATGTACCATTCCGTACGTAACCGTAATCTGTGTACTTTATGATTTATTTATTTATTTAACAACTTATAATTTAATTAAATAATAACGACAAAGGGATTATCGGCAATGTTTTGGGAACACATTTAATATACCTACAGCTAAGGAAAGGAATTCCCTGCCGGAGTCTGTTTCCCGATTGCTAAAACCTTTAATAGGTAACTTCGAGGCAAGTGTGCTCCATATTCAACCACATCATCGCTTACCATCAGGTGAGATAGTAGCCAAACACGTGCCTGTCAATAGTAAAAAAAACAATATTAAAGAGAAAAACTGTGTTTACTAGTTAAATCAAATCTTGCATAAATTTTGGGACACGCTTTATATTGAATGCGAAACTAACCTGCCTGTTGATTCTTTAAACATGTCGAAGTGTAGGCTTGGCTGTGTTCACGAGATGAGCTGTCAATCCATATAATCAAAATGGATTTGATTATTTCCGGGATTTTATCAACTCTATGTCACTTACTTCTACGAACATTAGGTTAATATAGTCTACCTATTCCGATCTCTGGTCATAACATATGTTTTTAATAAGACTAAGATATTCCGTATAAAATATTTTTAAATTATATTGCTTACCATCCGTTATTGCTAATTAAGCCAACCTATCAGCCTCCTCGGTACCAGTTAACCCGATTGAACCCATTGCAGTCTAATATTCTGATCGAGGCTTTTGAGACCGTATATTTGCTTTTATATTGCATAAGCTAGCGATACACCTCTGGACGCAGAGGCGCAACGAGCAATATGCTATAAAGCCCTTCTACAATCAGTAAATATAGGGTAAAAGCCGGATAGTTGCCACACTTTTTATAAAAATATATAATTATGATATATTTAGTTAGTTGTCACTTTATTCATAAAACGGGTAGGTACTTTGGTTTACTATCTTCAAATTTGTGAAACTAAAGAACATTATTTTTGACATTTCCAGAATATTGGCGATTTTTGTCGACCTTAATCCATGTAAAGTACCTTTGAAATTTTGTGACATCTATCCCATATGGGGGTTAGTTGCCTAATCCATGTAAATTACGTTTAGGATAGGTGCCCCGCCGAGAAAGAAGATTTTTATCGCGCAAAAACTTTGATCGCACCTTGCCTTCCCATGCAATCGCACAGACACATGCAACACGGTCTACTTAGTTGTCGTTGTAAAGTCTCTCGATTGATAAATAAAATAACATGTGATTCATCCGCGAAGCTAGAGTAATTAAAATCGAGGCAACTATACCCCTGGGGCAACTATCCTGGTTTTACCCTATACATTTTATTACGCTGGTTGCTTCTAAAATTGATCTAATGTCATAATCGATGCATTACAGTTATCTCTTCATCTTTATAAACTACAGCTAATACAAACCTTGTGATGAAAGAGACTGGACATCACGACACAGGGTATCCTAGTGTGGGGTCCAGTGTTATTTGTAACCAGAATGTAAAGTTTTTTGAGATTAAATAAATTATTATTAAGTTACCTGGTAATCCCATCCAAACGCATAACGTTTAGATGGGATGACCACCATGTTCCGGCGCATCGTCGTACGTCTGGAACGTGCTTGGCGGTATTTACAATAAATTAAAAAAAAACTGGCCAAGGTGCGTGTCGGATAACGCACAGTGTAGGGTTCCGTAGTTACTCGTCTCTTAAACCATGCCTGAAAAATATTAAAAAGTTACCTAGTTCCATTTATAAGTTGATCGACTATTACCGTAAAACGGGGTGGATAGAAATGCAGGGGTGAATAAAAACTAAACTTTTTGGGATTTTCACATAAATACCATATCAATTGTTTCTTACAAAGCGTCCATTTAAATATAAAATAATTGTTAAAAAATTGGAGATCTTCATTGCTGCAAACAATATTTAAATAACGTGAAAGTTCCAATCAAAGTTTCGTTTTTATTCGCCCCGTCAGACGGAAATGGCGAAACTATAAGGGTTCCTTGTTGACTACGGAACCCAAAAAACCAATATATTAATTTAAAAAGTATTTTTATTTTATCCTGAACCCAGACATCATTATTTTTCTCCTGTATCTCGCGGGTTCTGGCAACGAAAAATAAACGCTAATATAATTTGATAAATTCCCCTGTTGACGTTTATAAGCTTGTAAAATGGCGAAATTCAGGGGATTTTCGTTTACTTGCTTTAATTTTTGTTTGCGGTTTTATATTATTATGTTGTTAGGTTTAGGTATCTTGTTTTATTTTGATGTTTTAACATTGTGTTTTTGAAGTGAAAACTTCTTTAGGCGCGTTGAGCACTTTTTGGGTGAACAAAAATCATGGAACTCGCGTCATCGTCACCGAACGCTTTCCATGAGCTATATGTATACTGTGTATATATGTGTACTTTTTGGGTGAACAAAAATCATGGAACTCGCGTCATCGTCACCGAACGCTTTCCATGAGCTATATGTATACTGTGTATATATGTGTACTTTTTGGGTGAACAAAAATCATGGAACTCGCGTCATCATTACGGAACGCTTTCCATGAGCTATATGTATACTGTGTATATATGTGTACTTTTTGGGTGAACAAAAATCATGGAACTCGCGTCATCATTACCGAACGCTTCCCAAATTCAAAAATAATAATCTATTAGCTCGACGATACAATTCACAAGTTACTTAGTTTTCACTTCTATCGGACCCAAAGACTGCCCCGCATGTTTTTTTGTGTTATTATATTTTAACCCATGAAAATGTGCCTAATTAGATGCAAGTACCTAGTTTTAAGAAAACCTATAATAGTTAGAGTTATGTTTGACAAGATCCCAACTCCAAATGCTAATTCAATCCTAAGGAGAAAACTAGTTAAAAATCAGCATTGAAGCAGTAGATACTGTTTAATTAAAACGATAATCTCAACTACATATTCTCAATTCAGAAGCCAGGTATTACTAAAAACGGGCCTAGACCCACCGAAGCGGTACAACTTCCGGGTAGTCCGCCATTTTCTAATCTAGATAAACTTTACATCCTACTAGCTGGATGATACTCTCTTATCGTATTTAAACTTTGACTCTAAAACTATATCTCCCATCAAATAGTGCCCAAGCAGGTTACCTTCTTGTTTGCTTGGCTAAACAGATATACTATAATTATCTAATGCTGGTTAGTGTGAAGACGGTTTTCAATCCAACTATATGATATAATATATATAGTCCTCCTAATCAATTTCGGCCATGGCGACCAGTCTCAACCGAGACTAGCCATCGGCGCGGGACATATTATAGTTCACAAGCGTGTGCGCAAACACAGGTGCACTCCCTCTTCCGACACTCTCATATTCCGATGGGACGGCAACCCTACACGACCGGAGAGAGATCTGGCGCAGAACCAACGGCTTAACGAGCTTTCCGAGGCACGGGGGTGTTGTACCGCCAACTTCCAAACTTCGGGCTGTCACTGAGAAATTCTTACTGGAAAAGCCCAATGACACCTTTTGTCCGACCTGGTAATCGAAACCAGGACTCCACGCTTGACAGTCCTGCTTGTGACCGCGAGACCAACGGAGCAGTCTAACAGGTATACTAAGTTGATTAGAGTAAGTTAGTATTAGCTTAGAGGTAAGTTATGAAGAAAGCTTTAAGTTCTTAAGTTAATAGAGCAGTATAATTTCAATTTGTGAAATTGATGTTTGCCGTCCAGGGTCCGTTGACCTAAGTAATAGTAGTCACACGGGATCTACAAGTTAAACCAGAACTAGCCAGGTCGGACCGTGGATGAGTTACAATCTATTACACATCCAGACCCCTTCGTGTTTTGGAATGCAAGTAAAGCCGTAGATCCTGGAAGGTGGTCATTTGACCACAATCTCACCTGATAGAAAGCGATAACTTGGTCCATAATGGAGCATGCTTGCCTTAAAGTAACATATTAAAGACCCCTGGGAATTGTCAAAAAAGTAATTACGATTAAATTAATTGCAATTAAATTCATCACAATTAACTATTTAATTGCTTTTGCAATTAAATAATTTTGGTTTAATAATAATAATAATATCTTGGGACAACTCACACACGGTCATCCGATCCCAAACTAGGCAGAGCCTATGCTATGGCAACCAGACAACTGATAAACATACTTATATATTTCTAAATACATACATATTTTAGATAAATTACACCCAGACACAGAACAAATGATCATGCTTTATTAATAAACAAATACAACTATTTTTGATAATGTTTACCGATGATGAATCTCTTAGTTCTTTCGGTAACATTATTATATATCTGCGCTCCCTTAAACTGAATAGTTTTCTTCCGCACAAAGTCCTAACTGAAGGCAATTCTATACTATCCCTATTCCTAGTGTAGTAGTGGTGAGTTTTATTGTTGAAGTTTTATAGTTGTAAGTATATACGTTTATAAGTTTGCTTATTTCTACGGTACCTTTCTTACGGCACTTTGCTCTGGAGATCCGCAGCTGACGTAGATTCAATTTTCTAACCACAAAAGAAGGCAATCCGGGCAATTTATAAAGTGAGTCCTCGCGAGTGCCTTGGAAACAAATTCAAAGAAATCGATGTTCTGACTCTGCTTTCACTTCAAATCTTGGAAAGCATTTTTAATATGCGAAAAAACTGAGGACTTTTAAAAATTAGACGCGATATTCATGAAAATATCAAACTAAAATGGTGTGGTTAACACAAATAAGTTAGTCCTCATAAACGGCATACGCTTTTTTCTTCTTCGTAGAAAACGATCAATTTCTAGACATGCACTAGGTTCTAACATTTTATACATAATGTACCCATGTAAGCCTACGAGAACGTTGGTGTTAATTAAGTAATTTTATTTCTTTCCTTCTTTCTTACTTTCTTTCTTTCTTTATTTATTTATTTATGCATGGCTCATGGCTCATGGCTAAATAATAACAGCCGCACGGGTCGATCTTCAAGGTTAAGCAACGCTTGCCGAGGTTGGTCTGTGGATGGGTGACCATCTTAACATACCGAGTTTCCTCCGTGCCTCGGAAAGCACGTTAAGCCGTTGGTCCCAGCTGTCATTTATAGATCTTTGGCAGTCGTTACGGATCGTCAGAAGCCAGTAAATCTGACACCAGTCTTGCTAAGAACTACCGTGTTACTGAGTTAATGTGTTGTGGAGGTCTGGTAGGCAGCCGCTCCACGTAAAATACTGGTATTCAGCTGAATCCGGTTCGACTGGAAGCCGGCCCCAATATAGTTGGGAAAAGGCTAGACAGATGATGATGAATTTATGCATATAATAGGAATGCATGACATTGACATAATGAATATTAGAGACAAGAAGAAAAAATAAAAAGTGTGTCCAGTAGACCTTAATTCAGAACACAACAAAAACAAAACAATTGGAGCTATATAGACGTATATTGTTTGCACTGTTTATGGAGGGAACGTCTGTATGAAGTGGACCTCATAGAGAAAACTTCAATAGGTTGATCCGTCAAATTGGACCTTTCAATATAGCCTTGGCATACGTATTAAGCGGCTATCTATTAAAGTTGGTATTTCGCGCTTGCTACGTTGACTAGTCCTTAAGTTAAAATAGTTAATCAATTGCGCATCTATGGAACCATTTATAGTTTTGTGACCTATCGTCTTCTTCAGTAACTAGGTAAAGCAATTCAGAAAGTTGGTCCATACAAAAAAAAACTAGTACGGAACTATTAGGCTAGAACTATTTAACTAGTTGTCTGGCTTTTTGCATAAACTGGACCTATTTGGCGCAGTCGCGGGGCTCGCAATATAACTGTTTTAAAATTAAGTTTTCTTTTATGTGTGTTCTGTATGTGCCAATAAACTACTTTTCTTTTGAAGTGATAAAATCTTATGGGAGGGTAAACCGCTTCGTAACGTAACGCGTTGCGGCGCCAGTCTGTCTGGCTTCCCTTTCTCTTACGCATACGAACGGTAGGCAAGCCCTTCCCCTCTCACTCTAACCCATAGCGAATAAGTCGTATTTCAGACAGACGCTTCCTATATTAAATAGTTCAACTTAGATTAGTTTAAGTTATCACTTCTGTCGGGCGTCCCGAGATGCACACGTTTCTTTCTTTCTTTCAATCTGAGATATTCATTCTTTCAAGATACATGAGTGAATTTTAAATGAAGACAAAGATACTTATTTTTCTTCCATTATCTATATAGTAAATAATGCATATCAGATATTGATTTATTAGGATTTATTATTAATAAAACATCAATCCTAATCCAAGTTATTTCAACACTATCAATTTTATGTTAAAATTTTAAAACAAAGAGCATTATTTATTAGATATCGTTTTTTCTTTTTAATTTATTAAGGTCAAGCTCCTACCAAGTCTGCTAACTTTATTTGAAGTTTCAGAAAGGTGAAGCTGAAAGTTATGATTTGATGTAATAACAAACTAATGGAGGTACACAGAAAATCCATTTTTCATCGTTAACCTTATAATATGGACGGGTCTTGACAAGTGTGGAAGGAAATGAAAAGTCGAGTTTTAAAAGTTTAATATTAATTTTTGTACAGACATATTTTTTTTGTTTTTTTCATGATACGACGCGGTAACGATTCGTTTCCATAGGTATATTTGAGGTATACTTAATAAATAATGATTACCACCTGTGTCGGACGTGTTCTGTATGATGTCGGACGTAAATAGCACCATCCCATCACTTCCCGTGGGTGTCATAAGAGGCGACTAGGGGTCTCACCAGAGAATGGGCAGCAGCATTCTCTGTACATTGCAACAGCTACACTGCGACCGCCAACCCGCTTGCCAAGCGGGGCGATTATGGCAAACCCCCCCCCACTCTTGGTGGAGGCCTATGTCCAGCAGTGAACCTGTTTCGGCTGGATGATGATGATGATGTGTTGATGATGTGACCTGTGTTTCGAAAAAAATAAATAAAAACACATATATCCATTTTATTATAAAACCTAGCTAAAGCAATGAAACCATCAAATACACTCTGAAATTATAACCTCTTAATTTTTAAAGGTTAGCAGAAAATTAAGTACCTACATGAAAACAAAAAGATTAACAAAAAAAACATGGAGTCTGTTGGCTCCAAACGAGGAAAACATATCCGTGTAATAACCTAATGAGTATCATTATTTTCGTTTCTGGTTGGTATACAACCCTGGCAGCATATTTGCGATGGCCTATTTGAAAAAGGTACGTACATAAACGTAGGTCTCCATTGAATTTGCATTAAATAATCATTATCTAAGATTAATTGTCTGACGATACTACATATTAATGTATCGTCATCGTATCGTAGTATACAAACTTATGGATACGTCCAGTGTGCAAGCGCATAATATACAGGGTGTCCCGAAACTGCAACACGGAAGAAAAGTATTTTTTACTGAAAAAAAGCCTTATTTTTATTTAAAAAATAATTGGAACTGCATTCAAACATTTTTGAAAAACTCGCATACGATACCATACAATACGTTATTATTTAAATTTCAATGTTTCATTTCATGGTCTTCCTTTTGTTTAAGATGCTGCGTTATTCAACAAAAAATAATCCTTATGAGTAACCCTTTCAATCGGATCGTAAATATAAAAAAAAAAACATATTTGGTGCGATTCCCGGTTCAGGCAGGTGATTTTTCAAAAATATTTGAATGCAGTTCCAATTATTTTTAAAATCAATATGAAGTTTCTTTCTGTAAAATTTCTATTTAATATTTAAGGTACTTTCTCTCCGTGTGGCAAAGTTTTGAGACACCGCATATAATACAAGTTTCATATAGGTACAAAATAAGTCATGTTCAAGTCCAAAGCATACTACTAGCAACTTACCTAGATTATGTCTTCATTAGTCCTCAGTTATTATGCAATGCACTTAGACATAACGTCTTGTGTTTCAAACAGAATTGAAAATGGACGCGTTAATATTATTAATAATTAAGTTTTGTTCTGATGCACTTGACACTTTAAAATTCACTGATCGAAATAAGTTCTGTATGGTGTCGAACGTAAAAGAATAGCACCATCCCATCCCTTCGCTTCCCGTGGGTGGCGTAAGAGGCGACTAACAGACTCACCAGAAAATGGATAGCAGCATTCTCTGTGCTTCTATGCACTGCAACAGCTACACTGCGATCACCAACCCGCCCGAAAGGCGTGGTGATTATGGCAAACTCCTCTCGCTAGGGGGAGGCCTATGTCTAGCAGGGACGTCTTTCGGCTGATATGATGATGATCATGAACCAAATAAAACATGTAACAACACACAATAAAATATGTAAAATGTAGTACAGTGCACTGATTGCGCTAGTTGTTGACGTTTAATAGTTTTTGATTTGAAATTTACTTTTGACTTGATAATTATTAATTAATTTGAATGTTTAAAAATTAAGAATTTCTAATTTAAAAATTAAGATGACAATTGATAGTTTATGTTCTTTTTAGGGTTCCCTAGTAGGGTTCCGAGGCTAAGCCTCCGCTGTCCGTCCGTCCATCCATCCGTCTGTCTATCAGCGGGCTTTATCTCATGAACCTTAATAGGTAGACAGTTAAATTTTTCACAGTGTGATGTTGCCGCCATCACAAAAAAAATTAAAACTAAATAAATTAAAAATCAAAGTCGGTTTATGTATTAAATATTTTTCTATTTTAAGTTTTATATCTTCATTTTGATTTTGCCGGAATCAGCTAAAACCTGGTTCAATTCATCTACCTAGCTGTCTCCCAACTATAGTTTGCACTATAGCTGCCGCCCGCGGCTCGGACCGCGTGTATATTAAAAATTATCCCAAAGGAACATACTCTCGGGAAAGTATCCTATATGTTATTCTACCTCTGTTTCAAATTTCATCAAGATCCGTTCAGCCGTTCTGACGTGATTGAGTAACAAACATCCAGCCATCCAAACTTTCGTATTTCTAATATTAGTATAGAAGTATAGAATACACATGAAATGAATGGAGTACAGATGAAATGGAGTTACTGCCTTTCTGATCTTTGTAACCCAATTCCTGGGTAACACGATACATTTTGGCAAGACTGGTGTCAGATTTTTGGCTTCTGACTACCGTACAGACTGTCATAGATCTTCAAATGACTGCTGGGACTAACGACTTAAGCCAGCCGCATGCGGACGATTTCCAGGTAGATAATTCAGATTTGGAGATCTGACTACTTGCCTTACATAAAAAAAAAGGTAAACTAGGCACACGCGTTTGTATATTTCCCGAATAGGACAAAAAACTGACGTTCTTTTCAAAAACGAGCCGTGAGAAGGACGGAAAATCGAACGTCTACGCTAATCTCACGGAATTCCAAAACGAATTCTTTATTTGAAAACCTGATTGGGAAGCCGTATGTATGTGGCCAGCATTATCGTGCTTTCCGAGGCATGAAGGAGGCTCGGTATGTAACGGTTGGTCATCCACAGACCGCCCGCGGCAAGCGTCGCTTAACCTAGTTATTACTTAGCTACGAGCTCTGAAACCCTGTTATTTATCAAATATTCATACCTTACATATTATTGTAATGATAAGACCTATAGTACCTAATACATATATGCGAGAGATACATGTGTGTGTGTACATGTTTGTCATGAATTGTTTAGACGTCCGTTTGATACAATGTGTTCCGAGCTGGTCGTGCGAGAACATTCAAGTGAAATCTGTATATACATATGTATAAATGCAATAATTGTTTGTAAATTTAATGCATCTAAGAATCCTAGTAGGTATTTGGACAGTATAAAATTGTCGAGGTCATAAAAGGGGTGATGTGTACCTCTTCCATCAAATAACCATAAAAATAAATAATGGAAGATTACTTTTATTTCCGAATTACAACAAAAATTGCATACATAGTACAAAATTAAATGGTCCTCGCTCAAAGCAATTACTTGTAATGTATATTTACGATACAAACGGCCTACATGAGGACGGTCGCGTGGGATCTGTTTAAGTGGGTCTAAATCCATTCGGCCCCAATCGGGGACGTTCGGGTACCATCGTGGATTGACAGCTTGTTTTTAGAAAATCCTCTTTTGATTGTTGTCAACGGGTTAAGGGATTTGTAGCATAATGTTGTTAAGAAGGATTTTGTTCTGTTTATATGTAAACGACACGTGCTGGTTGACAAGGAACCTTACATAAAAAAAATGTAGGATCTTTTTATTGCGATCTCGAATCGCAATAAAAAGATTCTACGATTAGTTAATCGCGATGTCATATCAAGCCTTTTGAGAAAGGCGAATTATGGATTACACAAAATTGAGGTAGACGTCAATCTTGTATAATCCATAATTCGCCTTTCGTTTCGTCTTTTTCCAAATCAAAAACAAGTTTAGATTAAAATTTACAAGACTTCTCAAAATATTGTTTTGTCAACTACCTTACACTATATATGTATATAAAGCAGTAGCTTATCTCTCTTCACTTTAATCCACTAGTTATATATGTATATTATAATAGGTATGTAATATTTTATTATAGGTATGTATTTGTGTATTTTTGTTTGAATGGTTATTGTACTACACAATAGAGACAACTAGAGTCACTTATATTTTAATTTTAAACTGTAAATTTGACGTTCAAAAGTGCCTTTTAATGGTCTAGTTGAAATAAATGAATTGACTTTGACTTTGTACTTTAATATATTTATTACTAGTGGACCGCCCCGGCTTCGCCCGGATATTAAACTAAAAACTAAAATCTTCTTTCTAAGAACCTTCTCCTGACAATAACAGACACAACAAAAAAAGAATTAGCGAAATTGGTTCAGCCGTTCACGAGTGTTGCGCTTAGCAACACATTTAGCGATTCATTTTTATTAAATAGGTTAGACAATAATATGTTTATTTTAAGTTTCCTTCTCTGTCTCTTTACACACTGTGTCTACGTATCTTATCCCACTCTTCTGTCGCAGGTCTGCTGGAAGAAATTTCTAATGAAATAAGCAGTACCTTTGTGCTCTTTTCTTTGTTTTTTTTAAGTACATTGTATGTACATAAATAAAAAAATAAAAAACTTCCTTTAAGATATGAATAAAACTGTAACAAGATTTACCAATCAGCGAAGTTTGACGATAAGAGGTACATTACAAAATAAATGTAACATCTACAATTAAGTTTAACAAGCATTAATAATTAACAAGCTAAATCAAAACAATTCTGCGAAATAGGTTCAATATAAGTTACATCTAACAAGTTTGTGTACTCAGAATATTATTATTAAACTTAATAACATGAATAGAGGTACCCAATACCTAACTCTAGCCGTTGATTTTGAGAATTGTTGAAAACTCTTAAGACCAGGTGCTGTAAAGGAAATTATTGTGTATTCTTAAAAGTTAATTGCATCGTTCGACTTGCGTTTAATTTGTTACCTCTCGATCATTTCTTTCTTGAAACCGGGGGTAGATCTATCTTTAAAACAATTCTAGGTAGAAAAAAATGAAATATCTACAAATAGGTCTTAAATTAGATATAAGTTCAGTCTGTATTCCGGTCTGAATCACGCTAGGAATTACACAAATCACTAAAATGCGGGAAATGTTTCATAATAAATCCAGTCATCAATTGCAGAAGCTATCGAGTGCCGCGGTATAAAGCTGGGTTCACATTGGTGTGTTGTATCGTATTGTGACGCTTTTTGATGAAGTTGATTGGCTACAAAGCGCATTGTGAAAATGACGAAGGCTTGAACAGATTCGTTTGATTGGTGTAACCCGTGTCAGCAATGTGTCGGTAGATTTAGGCTGTCGTTTCACTGGAGCTGGAGGTTAAGTAGGTAGAGATGAGTGAAGGAGTTGTATAGCGGAGTGTCTCTGCCTCCCTCTGTACAAAGGCCTAGAAAGACAAGGCTTTTAATGCTGGGAAAATGAGACCCATACAAAAATTCCGCAAGCCGTATAGAAAGGGCGAAACTAGTAAACGATTCACGCCATCCAATGCACTATTGCCTGTAAGCAATAGGGTCAAGAAGTTGAAGTCGCGACACAACACAAACTTCAAGTTGTTTGTGGTACGGATGTGGACTCATCAGCTCGAGATGTTCCTCAAAGAAGAGTTTTGGCCGAAGGGTGTCGTGTATCGACGTTTCCGCGGCCAGCTGCGCGACACTAGTCAGCGAAACACGACGCTGTCATTCCGTGTGCAATAGTTTAATAAGGTTTATTAAAACCGTATTAAAGTCCCGTAGACTAAAACGTTATTAAAGTCCCGTAGACTAAAACGGCGAAAAATATTCTCGGAAACGAGAGCCAATTCATAAAGATCTTCAAAACTCCATCTTACCGAGGCGGAGTACCTAATAGTCAGCAAATACTGGACCAAACATAACGTATTTTAAAACTGTATTCGCCATCGACACGCTAAGAAGAATAAACCTATACCTAAAACATTTCTTATTCAAATGAATTTTGTGAAATGAAATAGTTATTTATGATACTAGTGCGGTAAGTTGGTTTTTACAAACGAGTAGACGAATGTAAGCCCGAGACGAAATCGAGGGCCTACCATAATCACGAGTTTGTAAAAACCAATTTCCGCACGTGTGCCATACAACGTTTTTAAACACATTTGAGAAAACAGTACATTATAGGTAATGAAACAAACTTTTAGTTTTTAGATATCAGTCGGAAAGTCGCAACAATCTTTGACATTCTTTTTATGAAAATAGTGCGAATTTGCAAATGGCGCCACAGGGGCGTGGTGAAAATTAGAACTACATCTTTAGCCTCGTGTTCTTTTTAGTATTAAAATGAGATAAACGTATTGAGCAAAAGCGCTTTCAAGGAGGTTTGATCATTCAGCTTATTTTTTCCAGTTATGTGAAACTCCTTGGTAGAATTTTTTTGTATTTTTAATTGTAATTTAAAAAAAACCGTAAAGGATACACACAGCGCTTAGATGAGAGTACCTATTTTACCGTACGTTCCATTGTATGGTTCGTAATTTTTAACTTTCGAACAATGTATACAGGCTTCGTAAATTCACTTTTTGAGCAAATGTGTTGAAAAATAAATATTGGTTGATATTTTGCTTTCTGATACACTGATGGACAGGTAGTCGGCCGGGCTGAGTATTTTTCATATGAAGTGCTCACGTATATATCGGGGATTTATTTTTTACTTTCTAGGTACTAGTATCGAAATAACCTGTTCGTTGAATTTTAAGATACCATTGGTTTTTCCAAATATTAATTTGGAAAAACCAATACGCTTTACTTTCTGTATAGAAGAGCAAAAAATATACGAAGAATAGGTCTGACCTACATCTCTGTGTATGACCCCGCATAATAGGATAACAACAGCTTCTACTCAGATGACTATTACGTAATCAGGACTCGAACAGGGACGGTAGAAGGAAAGGGAAAACTGCCGGATAAGTAAATACATTCAAGTCAACAGGGGGCCGTGACTGATGAGTGCTCGGATCGATCTGGTGGCGTTGAGGAGCAAGGAATGGAGTGCTTATGAACGGTAAATGGGAACTTAAAAATTTAACACTTTAGCTTAAGCAATAGCGGGTGTTTCAGAATTGCGTGATCATATTTAAAGCGGTTATCACACTGCACTGGATACTACTCCGGCTTTTCACTGTAGAATCTTGATTTGCATACAAAAACCGCAGAAAATAACACACTCACACCGCATCTCCGTGCGGTGGTGGATTTCGTCTCTCTTCGACCGCAGTGGGATATGGCGGCAATAATGTGATAACCGCCATATTCCGTATGAAACCCGACCACAAAAATCGACTAAAAGGTTCCAAACTGATGCAGTTGGCGGCATTAGTTTTATTTCAATCACCTATTTACTATTTTAAGCGTCCTTACCTTTGACGAGCATCAATGAAAAAGGTAAATTTTAACCAATGAAAAAACTTCAGAACTCCTTTAATGTTTCTAATATTCCGGGAGGTTTCCGTGAAAACATTTAAAATAATAATAACTATCCCCCGGCCGATTGGACGGCAATCCAACACATCCGGGAAGGGATCAGGCACAGGACTTTCCGGACTGCTACTGAGAAATCTGAAATTGGATAAAACACTTAGAAAAGGAAAGGAAAAAGACTGAAGTCCTGCTCTCAAAAGTTGCGTTTTTGAATAAATGAGAATAGTCCTTTAGGATATCTCTATTTACCAGCATACATAAAGAAATGAACTAAGTAAAATAATGTCTTATATCAAAGACCTTAAGGTAGAAAAAGCCATGTGAGCACTCCACTTTTATTAATCATCTATGGTAACACAGTCCCCGTGGGACATTTGTGCTGTGTTGACAAAGGATTCTTTGATCGTAACTAATATTATGACTGGGTTTGGTTTGATAATGGATAGTCTTGCACAAGGACGCATTCAGCGAATGTATACCGCCTTCTCTTCTGTTTCTACAAAAATATTAATAGTGCTGTCGGTGGCTGGAACTGATAATTGATACCCAATGAAACGTGAGGCGGTTCGTTGTGATAAAATAAACATGGTTTTCGACTGCTTATTCACTGTACTGCCTTGAAGATTTTCGATCCATTATCTATAAGTATATGGAGCCACCTCTAAGAGCGATCACCATAACTCTGCTTTGCTATCGCCAGGAAATTTCTACGCAACGATTATGCTCTGGCTAGCATATCGTCGCTACTTGCTACGGATCGCCGCGTGATCCGTAGCAAATAGCTACCGCATGCCCCCGAAAAATCGTAGCATGCAGTTGTTTTAATTTTTTTATTCCGTTGACGTTTTCCACATCAATGACACTCGACCTTATATAATTCACAGACTTTCTTCCATCGATCAAAGATTGAGGTTACATTAAGTTATGATAAGTTAGGTTTGCAATAGGCAAAACCATAAAAATATTAATTTAATTGTTCTTAAATAATAAAAGTATATGAATTTTTAAATCTGTGGATGAATAACCACGTATTTTTGTTATTATTGACTAGCTCTTACCCGTAACTTCGTGTGCTCATATCCCGTTTTTTCCCATTTCCGTATAGCCTAACATTTCTCATGAATGTGGATAACGAGTACAAAATAATATTCCAAATCCGACAGGTAGTTCAGAGATTAGCGCGTTCAAACAAACAAACTCTCCATATTTATTCTGTTGGTATATATAGGCTCGTATTTGACCACTGACCATTTTGTTGATGATGGATATGGTTGTCAACATGAAACCAAAACCTTGACATATGACCAGTGATCGGATAATCGTGCGCTACCTAAACTTCACTTTTATTCCCACGAAAGTATAATACGGACATGCTTTTCAGAATCCCGGATTCCGGAATCGTTTGAAATTCCTGAGATTGCTAAAAATGTCCGCATACAAAATATAGTTAGAACTCGCTGTGAACTCTCATTGTAATTTTTTATAGGTTTTCCATTTGTTTTGAATAAAATAAAGATACTTAATCAAAATAGCCATTGCTATAATTTCATTAAGTTTGTTATAGTTGATTTTACAAAATTGTTGTACCTATTTATTCAGAAAGGAATGTCCATATTATTCTTTTACGGGAAGAAGTTTAGGTATATAAGCGCCCGATTATCCGATCACAGCTTATGACCTGAACTACCCAAGGTTGTTATTACCAGGAAACACAGACTTCAGTAGATATGACATATTATAACCATTATGACATCGAATATTATCTCGAGTTATGTGTGATATTAAAGAGATGAGCATTTAAAAATAAATACATGTAGGCCCTAGCTAAACCATTCAAAGGCACAAAAATAGTCACGACTGGCAAAAAAACTTGATGTATGGAATTTTCATTCATCTCGTATTGAGTTTTTATTAGACAGGAATAAATTCGAATAGACACAATATAAGAAACATGTAATGGTATATCGTTTTCTTCTTACAGGCGACATTTTCGATTTAGAAAGTCTATCGTTCAATTGTTTATGTCTGAAGTAGGTAAGTCATATATGATATAATTACAAAATCTCTAATATTTACAAGGTATAACAACTGAATCTATATATTTTTTTTGATATAATGATCAGTTGATATAATAAACGATTGATATAATTTTAAATTAACTAATTTTTATAAGCATAATATACATTGAATATAAACTCGTTTGATATACCACTCAAAAGACGGCGACAATAAAAACATAAACAAGCATACACCATGCATGCAGCATGTAAGCAAGCATGCAAGCAAGCAAGCATGCAAGCAAGCATGCAACATGCAGCATGCAAGCAAGCATGCAACTTGCAGCAGGCATGGCTTCTGTCACGGCTCCGGTGCTGCGGGGCTCCGGCGGTCCCACGCGAGCTTAATGGTCACCGTTCTAACCCAACCTAACCCAAGCGGCGCGGAGTCGGATTGCTTTGAATCGGGGTGTAAACCATAAAGACGGTATCAATATATCTTTTAAACAATAGGCCTAATGATTTTCGATTAAATAAACATTAAACAAAATAAGTTTAAGAGTATATGTATAAATGTTAGATCTAAAGAAATTATACCAACAGTAGGTATAACTCACGGTTATTGTATCTTGTGACCGTTATTGAAATGAAAATATACCAAATAACTTTATATGATATGAGCCGCACCCTTTGGATGTTTTAATTTTTTACTGTTTCAGTGAGCAAAACACAATTTTATTAAAAATTACAGAGTTTTAACAAAAAACATTGTTTGACCACATAGGTACATGTTTTTCGCGAGGTTTAGTCCCATATCGACAGTGGCAGGACAGGACAGGAAAAGTACTATTTTCCGACGAAAAAATTAGCCATGGGCTTCAGACAGAGTAAGGGGCAGCGCGTTGGCGATGACGGGCGTAAAGTATTAAAGTTGATTCGCACAATAAATCAGGGCCGTGACCGAGACGTGTTCGGACCGTGATCTATCACAACGTGGTCTGACACGTCCCGGGAAGGGCCGGACACGGAAATGTGTAAACGGGTTTATATAAAATGTACCTACGCACCGATATTTGTTTGAGTGAAATGAGTTTGACGAACTAAAGTCCGACCGTCTCCCAACTCCCGAGCACGGCCCGGATCTTCCTTTAAACATACATAGGTAGATAATCCTTTAAACATAGGTATATAACCGCCGTTTCCGTCCATACTGAAGTGGCTAAGACAACGGCTTAGCTAGTGGGGGACAGTCTATTGTTTTACCCTAAGGCAACACGTTTATTGAATTTATCGACACTACAAACTCCCAAAAATATATAATAGTAATAGAATTATGTGGTTTCGTATCAGAAGGGTACTCAACGGTACCCTTTAAGTGAGCGCGAGTTTCCTGGAGCCCTTGTTAACTCAACCAATGGTTTAAATTGTGATAACAATTTCGTTAAAATGCGTCTTTCGATCAATGGTTACTTATTCACCAATAGTTTTTAACTATTTTATGCTAACACTAGCTGTCGCTCGCGGCTCCGCCCGCGTGATTGTCGAAAATGATCCCAAAGGAACATACTCCCGGGATAAAAACTATTCTATGTCCTTTCCCGGGACTCAAACAATCTCTATACCAAATTTCATCTAAATCAGTCTAGTCGTTAGCGCCTGAAGAAGTAACAAATATACACATACATACACACACACTCACAAACTTTTATTCGCTTACTGAGGGGAGTTGTGAAAAACTAATAATGGCAATCTTTACTATTTACTTTGATCATTTGTACCAAATTTCAAGAAAATTGGCTTAAGGAATAAGATTTTTCATACAAACTTCCAACCCCTATTTCACCCCCTTAGGAGATGAATTTTCAAAACTCCTATCTTATCGGATGCCTACGCAGCGACGTCATAAAAAGAACACACCCTCCAAGTTTCAGGTCTCTACGATCAGCGGTTTAGGCTGTGCGTTGATCTGTCAGTCAGTCATTCAGAACAAAGCATCATATGTATAGATAGATAATAAAGTTGAAGAGTTTGTTTGTTTGAACGCGCTAATCTTTGGAACCAGGATTTGGAAAATTATTTTGAATATGATAGTCACATTCATGAGGCGGCAACAAAATACGGGAACAGGAAAAAACAGGGCCCATTTTTTTTTCCATTGGTTAAAAATTGTTGGTTGGTAAATTCCGATTTTTGGTTTATGATACGGAATTTGCACTTCTCCATTTTTTTGTTGGTCTAACAAAAACACCGCCCTAACAACCTTTGTCGCCGTCCTATTAATAAAACTCATACCAATTTCATGCTTTCTAAGAAATCGAAATTAAGCAGTCCATAAACAAGCTTATTGAAGTAATAATATTCTCATTCATTCCCATGACAACGATATTGATCTTATTAAGAACTGTTGAAATTATTTATAAGTACCAGTATCTTAGATACAACGACCTACACATCCCACCCCTACCTACCACTACCTATCACTCATATTGAAGATAAAATTTCAATGAAATTACAAACGTCTTGAAGATTGCCACTTTAACGGAAACAATTTGGGTAGTATTCCTACTCTTCACAATCATATGAGACAAAAGACATCTACGCTGGACGTAACCTGCACCTAAAGTCGCCACATCGACCGGTCCTGGGGCTTTGGATTATTGACACTCTGACAGCGGTAGCGTGGCGAAGGCCCTGCCAGGGTTGCGGAATTTGTTCGAAAGAGCCGCGGCCCTGGAACGCAAAGGGCTTTAGAAGGAACACGGATGGGTTTTAGTCGGTAAGATTCTGACACGCCCTTCCGCTCCACCCAGAGCGGAAGAAGTCATTTGACGATTTCCCATCCTTAAAAAAAAGCGTGGCGAAGGCGATTGTAAAACGTCAAAATGTATGGGATTGTCAAACGTCGAATTGTCACGTGATCAACCACTTATTTTTGACATTTAGACATTCGTATTTGCTTACAGAGCGGAACTGTCTAAGCGAGCCGCAATGGATTTCCACTCCTTACAAGTAACGAGGATGCCTACGCTGCTGGAGCCATCCTCTAGGAATAACCTTAACAAGTTTGCCCCCTTGTTAATGTGCCGTAATAGCATGGCTGCATGTCTTTTTAACATCCTTGCATTTTTTTTTTTTTTTGAATTTTTGAACATCGTTAATGGAATCAAATTTAATACTATTGTTTTACTGAACTGTAAATGATGACGTTCAAAAGTGCCGTTTAATGTCCTACTTGAAATGAACGTTTTGAGACTTTGACTTTGACTTTGGGCACTTTGGCTAAAGCCTTAGTACGGCTTGCATGGACGATAAAGAGACTTTGAACTCCGAGTTTATTTCGATGTTTTTTCTCACGGTAGTCAGCTAGGAAACACCAGCCTGCGGCTGTAATGTTATTTTTAATTTACAGAATAAATATAATTTAACACTTGGAATGGCGCCTTGGGTATTGAGTTCACCTTTATACAGTGATTTTATGCGAGAATAATAACGTTTTATTTTAATAAATAAATTAAATAGATGTTCAAAACAAAGCTGCGAAAAACTTAAAAAACAATTATTAAAAAGGTAAACATTAATATTACACTTATTTACCAACAATAAGGGTAGTACGATGTCTCAATTTTTCAATTATTGTCCTATAAATAGAGGTATTAAGTACACTTTCTATAATGGTTACTAAGCAACGACTTATTATTCTGATGTACATGGAATTTTGGTAATATTCACGGGACAAAATTATAACACGAGAGGCACGAGTGCCACTATTGATTTTCAGGAGCCTTTTCCTTCAAATTAATCCTACAAAATTTATAGTCGACAATATAATTTAAAAAACATACAAATGAGAAATAAATTCTGAAATATTTTACTTAATTTATATATTTGAGCCGTTTGGGGTTGAAACATTAGGTCCATGGGGTCCGAGTGCTCACTGCGTCTTTCGGCACATTATCAAACAACTTGTCGACTGTTCACGTGACCAGAGAGCTGGGCGTTTCTTCGGCCACAGAATCAGCATTGCCATTCAACGCGGCAATGATGCCAGTGTTCTGGTCACTTTTGCCATTGACAGCGATGTGGATGTATTTATTGATGCCCAATGATTTATTTCGTTTTAATACGCGTTTGTACATTTTAGTCTTCATATTTATTCTTATTACGAAAGTATCAAAATTATAAAGATTTAGGTTCATTTTCAATCTATCATTGGAAAAAATAAAAGCACCAGAATAAGTCTGCCGCCAGTTGGGAGCCAGTGAGGCCTGCCAAATTGTGAATAAGAACGTAATCAGTCTGGGTTTAACCGCCAAATGACTGGACTACCCTCTCGGCATACAATATGTTCGTCATGGGGTATCTTTACAGTGTCAAAACATTGGCATCAAGAAATGCGTATATAGGCAATGAATATACACTATAGTTTTTTTTTTTAAAGATGGGAAATCATCAAATGACTTCTTCCGCTCTGGGTGGAGCGGAAGGGCGTGTCAGACTCTTACTGACTAAAACCCATCCGTGTTCCTTCTAAAGCCCTTTGCGTTCCAGGGCCGCGGTGACTCTTTCGAACAAATTCCGCAACCCTGGGTACACTATAGATGCGCTTTACCCCGCACGTACCTTTACGTAGCTGTCTCGTAGCGACAAAATTGCACAGCCCCAAAAGTAGTCAACACCTAAAACATCAATAGTCATTGAATAGCTATGGTCACAAAATGAACAGAGAGCCAATTCTTCTAAACTTTAAGTAATGCTCGCATTCGCATCTCAGTCACAATAGTGTCAATGATGTAGAGAAAAAACCTCAATTTCCCTACATTTTTTGGCACTAGCGTTGCTTAAAAATTTCTAGAATGGGCTCTCAGATCAAGGTTACAAATTTCGGTGATCGGTCTTGGAAACAAAACGAACTCGCCAATGTTACAAAACACAGTTATTTGACGTCGACGGAAGTTTTTTTTTTGCATGGATGGTGTCCAGGAGCTCCATATTTGGTTGATTAAAAACATTCATACAGATATTCACATTAAAGAAGTTACTTAAATTCACCTATATACCTATTTATTTAACTAAATTCTAAACACATTAAATATATTTGTTTTATTTGTGCAACACTATCCGATATAATGTTAGTATTTCATTTATTTGAGAGCAACATTCGATTGAAATATTCAAGTTAATCATCAATAATACGAATTCAGATTTGATTGAATGTTCATTACATTTTGCAATTAATGGAGCTTTATTTAGATAAATAAATGTGATACTTTATGAGGGGAAAGTCTCAATTAATTTACAGGTTTCTGGAATGACGGGGTATTCATTAAAATATGGACGGGTTGTTTTACTTTGGCAAAGCTGTCTTGTGTAAGTCATTGATTGCTTGAGTTTGTTTGCACTCATATAAATGAGGTTGTCATGTGTGCAGTATAAAGGATCAATAATTATTCTTCCTATTCCAAACTGTTTTTTATGGATGGGTAATCATCAAATGACCCTTCCACTCTGGGCGGAGCAGAAGGGAGTGTCAGACTCTTACTAACTAAAACCCGTCCGTTTGCCTCCTGGGGTTTTTACCTTGTTTTTAACCGACTTCAAAAAAAGGAGGAGGCTCTCAATTCGTCGGGATTTTTTTTTGTATATTCCCCGATTACTCGAAGATGACTGGACCAATTTGGTTTTATTTTTGGCAGTCCCGTGATCATCAAGTCAGGATCTGATGATGGGATCCAGAAGAAATAGAGAGAACACTTCAAATTTTATAGGCACATTTGAAGCGATTTGGGTAGTTTTTGGAAGAGTACTTTCTCGGAGTGATCCCATTTCAATTTGGTGACGATCTGATTAGAACTTCGGATCTCCGAAGTTGTCATTTATTGAGGAGTTCCGTTGCCTATGGGATTGAACGAACTGGGATTGCTGAAATCTCATGTCTGTCTATTGTTTACACCAGTTCATAAAATAACATCTCGCCGGTACGCTGTGAAGAGGTAAGCACATGTGAACTACTAAAAAGTGAAAAATTAAAACTTTTTCAAAAAAATACAACCCACTACCAAATAAAAAACAATACAAAGTATAAAATAACTTTAATTTCGAAGTCGGTGCCAAAAAACGAAAACAACAAAAAACACTGACTGCCGAAATTACAGTTATTTATACTTTGTAGTGTTTATTTGGAAGTCGATTGTATTTTTTCGCAAACATTTTTATTGAAGACAGAATTTTAGCCTGCGGACTTACTCCGTATGTTCTGCTTTCTTTGAAGTTTTAGTCAGCGAAAAAGCAATCGGAAATTGAGGAGAATTATGCTGTAATAGGGAACGGCTTAGGGTAGCTTAAGGGAAAATGTGTTATTTTTGGAATTAAAAGGTAATCCAATACGTTTTAAGGGTTCCGTATAAAAGAGGTCCTTTTTTAAGGATGGGGAATCATCAAATGACTCCTTCCACTCTTGGCGGAGCAGAAGGGAGTGTCAGACTTACTGACTAAAACCCGTCCGTGTGCCTCCTAATGTCCTTTGCATTCCAGGGCCGCGGCGACTCCTTCGAACAAATTCGCAACCCTGGCAGATTCCCAACTATCCTGGGATTGGCTTTCATTCTTACTGGATGCAGTTGAGCATCACTACATACCATGGAGTGATCGCTACATGTAAAGTACTGATACTCAGACTTCGACAACCCAGAAGAAACAGGGTAACATGATACCTCTTGGCCGACTTGTGTCCGAATTTCTGGCTTGTGATTGCGCTGACTACCTAAAATGATTGCCAAAGATCTAAATGACAGCCGGGATCAACAGCTTAACGTACAGACGCCAGCACATCAAGCTACCCGAACCTGCTAAATTTTCCCAGTCAACCTTGAACCTAAAACTAACTAAACTAAGTGATAAAGTTGAAAATTTATTAAAGCAATTTGACTGATTGTTGTACTTTCCTAGGCACGAAAGATTTTCGATGTGTAATGGATTACTTATACTACTTACCAGCTTTCAAAGAAATATAGTTTATTGCTCAAAAACTTCAGTGGTCACCAAAAAAAATGGTGATCACTAGAAAGAGCGATGGTGATTATTTATTTATTTTACTACTCTTGAAACTCTATTATAGGAGATGTAAAACATTTGCCTCTGAGCTGGATTAATTTTATGGATAGTTTAGGTTTCAATCATCTCCTTTGAATAAAAAAATATCTCCTGAACAAATGCCACATAAAACTGGCAAAGTATAGTAGAACACGCATAAGAAAATACACGTACTACCATTAAATAGCAAGTCTTAAATTGGGGTCTCCTGTCATTTTTTATTTTGGGGTTCCCTTTGGGTATGGAACCAAAAAAAGTATTGTTAAGTTTAGGGTTTTTATTCTATGAAAAGCAAACCATGTCCACAAGATGTTTTTTTTTAAGGATGGGAAATCATCAATTGACTTCTTCCGCTCTGGGTGGAGCGAAAGGGCGAGTCAGGCTCTTACTGACTAAAACCCATCCGAGTTCCTTCTTAAGCCCTTTGCGTTCCAGGGCCGTGGTGATTCTTTCCAACAAATCCCGCAACCCTGGCAGGCTCTGGCAACGTGCCATCGACCCGAGCCTGGTGGTGATCGGACAGCGAGCCACCCAACGCTTGCCGTCCGCAGGCCCGCGCCTTTGGTGGCCGGGGATCGCCCTGCGACTCCCGACGCCCGGGGCGCCTTCTCCTGTAGTGGCGGTTAGGGCGTAGTCCTTGCCTTTACCTCGCGCGGCCTGCCTCCTTCTTCGCTAGCATTACTGCTTCCCAAAAGAAGGTGACCGCTTCCCAAGACTCCTTGCTCCAGACCATGGATTTAACCAGGGCCGAACACGAGAGGTCGCCGCCGTCGAACGCCTCAACGAGGACACGGCGGTGCTCAGCCCAAGCAGGGCAGGCCTCCACCGTATCTCCATCGTGTCCTCCGGGCGATCCTCACAGTGTACACGAGATGCTTACGAATTAGAATGGGTTTGTCGTTAAATATTACATTATGCTTTCAGTACCTATGTAATAATGTAGTTGCTTAATTTATTCGAAAGTATCACCCCGGCCCTGGAATGCAAAGAGCATTTGGAGGAACACGGATTAGTAAGAAAGAGAGGGAGATGGGTCAGTAAGAGTCTGAAACTCCTTTCCACTTTGCCCAAAGCGAAAGGAGTCATTTGATGATTTCATAAGCTTAAAAAAATCTAACTACTATTTATAAATGTGAAAGTTTAAGTGGATGGATGTATGTTTGTTACTCAATCTTGCCTGAACGGCTGAACAGATCTGGATTACTTATCTCGGGAGAACCTATATTCCCTTGAGATTATTTCCTACATTTACACGAAGCCACGAAGAGAAGCTAGTTACAAACATAAACGTTAACTTGGTACGAAACCATTCTACGTCAAATATAAGAAGTATCACAGGCCTTCACCAAATCGATCACTTACAAACTAGACTTTACATGTGGGCTCGAAAACGATCGATAGCTATCGATAGTTTGAATGTTACTTCTATAACCTTTTTTATTTTATTTTTTTTATTTGAGATAGATTTGCTCTTGAATCTAGTCTAGGTCAGAGATGACAAGGACAGAGTCGACGATGGAGCGAGCTTATCCAGAAGCAGTTTGTCCACTCTTACTTTGAAGAGATTAGGGTTGTATGCATAAAATAAGGACAACTCCATGAAATCTTCTATCTATCTATCTTCTGTATAATAAAATGAATCGCTTAATGTGTTGCTAAGCGCAAAACTCCAGAACGACTGAACCAATTTCGCTAATTCTTTTTTTGTTGTGTTTGTAATTGTCAGGATAAGGTTCTTATGAATCTTATGAATATGAATTTTGAAAAAACATTAATATACGGGCGAAGCCGGGGCGGTCCACTAGTCTACTAATAAAATTGTTCGTGTGTCTTACTGTTTGATCGTCATGTTTGAAATCATGGGCAATGGTAAAACTAGCGGACCTCACGCTAGTACTACTTAATATTTTTATTTAAATAAAACCACGTTTGAGATTTAACTTCGTAATATATTCAGCATCTGCCAATCATCCCGACATATTTGTGTGATTATAGGCATGTTCGTAAAATAAATCTTTAGAAGTACATACTGATCCTATTAAAAAAAACATGCGGAGCAGTCTTTGGGGACTGCCGATAGAAGTGAAAACTATGCGAAAGCTAAAGAGTTCGGTGCCGATGACGCGAGTTCCATGATTTTTGTTCATCCGAAAAGTACACACATATATATATATATATACACAGTATACGTATAGCTCATGGAAAGCGTTCGGTGACGATGACGCGAATTTCATGATTTTTGTTCATCCAAAAAGTGATCAACGCGCCTAAAGAAGTTTTCACTTCAAAAATCTTTTACAGGTGAATGATAGGTACATTAATGGTGAGTATCTAAGGCTGTACTTTCTGTTAAAAAATATTTTTCACTAGCTTTGTCATGCGACTTCGTCCGCGTCTTAATCGTAACACAGCACATTATGTCACATTTTCATGGGCTTCAGTTTTTAGCCTAACTTCTTGTGACGTCACATATTGTGCATGTGTGAACGCACCTTAGATATAGGATTGCATTTGTTATTATTTAAGGGAACAATGCATCCTTGTTAAGTGGCGTGACGTAGCGACCCGAATAGTCTCTTGTGCGGAAAAATCACGTTAACATTAAATATCATTTTATAATACATTTTCTAAACCATCATAACATGCAAGCAAACATGCAGCATGCAGCAGGCATGGTTTCTGTCTCGGCTCCGGCGCTGCGGGGCTCCGGCGGTCCCAAGCGAGCTTATCGTCGCAGATGGTTTTAATGCTCACCACCGCAGCTTCGGCTTGCTGGCCGGCTCCAGCCTCAGCCGCGGCGTCTTCAGCTCACGGGCCACCTCGCCTCTCCACGTCTACACGGGCTATTTAACACTCTAGGGGTAGGGCAGACAAGACTACGTGGAGTTGGTTTCAGTCAATAACTTTTGTGGCACAACATTATTGACTTTTTAAGAAAATATAAATTTTAATTTAAAGTGAAAAATGCTATTTTGTGTATTAGTGACTTTAAAAATCAACCCAGCGCGCAGTATTAATAATCTGTGGGCGAGTCGTCCATCAGGTATTTCATACATAGTTGAAATATCCAATATCTTAAAAAATCATTAGAGTAAATTGTTCGTTCGTGCAAATATGTAAAAAGTTTTTATTCTAAACGCAGTTTTATAAGAAAAAAAAAATGAATTGTTTGTCAAATATAGGTACGTTATTAAAAAAAATCATGGAATTATTTTCTTAAGTGAATTATTTGGTAAATGTTGGAATGACAAATCATATTTTTGGTGAACTGACAGGACACCTATACTATTGCTATCGATTAGTACCGATTGCGCTTGCGCTGTTTTTCAGAGCTGTGATGTTGGTGCATGACGCGTCTATTAAAATATGTCATTGATACAATGTATATCGTAACTGTGGCAGCTCAGCAGTTAAGCAATATAATTAGAACACGTCGAGACCTGTTTTGTATTATGTAGGGCGTGGATAGCTGGTTAGGAGTAGATTGAAGGATCAGCATTGGACTGCACTGCACAGCGGCTGCTCTGTACCCAAGATAGGATGGTTGGGAAGCCTAAAAAAGCTGACTGAACTGACCTCTATACTACGATTAACCTTAGAGGTTTCTCAAGCTCGATCTCTCTTGTTTGGCAGCACTTAACCTCCACTGCCAGTCTTGATGAAGTAGTTCACTAGGCACAGTTCAGTCTTGTAGCGGTTTACTACGTGGCGGATGCGGTGTGGTATAACGATCAAAGGAAACCACCAGAAGTCCGGCGACAACGAGAATCGATCACAGATGATACTGTAAGCAGTAGGATCACAAAACGGACGTGAAGTCCAGGAATGAAGAAAATCAGGCAGTTGATTTCTGCGAGCGGTGATTCTAAAGAAATGTTAAAAAGGGGGGATAACTCAAAAACTTTTATTATTTATTCGAGGAAATGCTGTATCAGGGGCTCTTGATATTAATAGAACAAATCAATTACCAAATCCTCAAATTATTATTATTCTGATTTATTAGTTTCACATATTGCTTAGTTTAGTTTTGTAGACGTTTTTATTTTGAATAAATTATTATTATTATTATTATTCTCTTTATTCATTTCACTTACATACAAATTACATTTTTAAATATTAAAATAAAATGATATAAAAATATTTATTTATTATTATTATTATTAAACTAAGCCCCACAAAACCATAGTAATGGTTTGTCTGTGGGGTCGGTGAGTCTCTACATATACACTCATTCGTTAATTTGTACTTATAGAATTATACACTGTAGCACTTTGACACCTTTCTAAATAATATCTTCTTAATTTATTAAAAAAATAATTGTATTTATTTCACTCCTTATGTCTGCCGGCAGACTGTTCAGTAGGTATGGTACTCGTTTTTTTAGAGAATTATAATAAGTATAAGTATAACTATAAAAAAAATATATATTATAAAAGCACGAGCTGCGACAATCTATTTAATAAAAATGAATCGCTAAATGTGTTGCTAAGCGCAACACTCGAGAACGGCTGGACCAATTTCGCCAATTCTTTTTTTGTTGTGTTTGTTATTGTCAGGAGAAGGTTTTTATGAAAGAATATTCTGAATAAACATTTATATCCGGGCGAAGCCGGGGCGGTCCACTAGTAGTATTATAAAATTGATCATCTCCAATTAAAGATTCAGGATTTCCTTATTCAGCTCATCATGACTATATCGCCCTTTTTTCAAACACGAGCAATCAATCTGTCTCGCTTGCTCGCAACTATGTTGGGATTGTCTTCCAGTCCTGGCGGGTGCAGCTGAACACCAACCATTTTACAAGCAGCGACTGCCTCTTTGACCTCCTCAGTAATGAACTAATACGATATCTTTTGAATGACTGCTCACAGAATTTCTGGCTTCAAACTGCCCATGACGACAGTTCGACTTAACGTACTTACCGAGATACTGGGGAAATACCCATCAGCGAACCTACCTCGGCTAAAAGTAGCTTACTGCCGCAGCCATGATTATTTGGCCGCAAACTCTTGTTGTGTGTGAGCTTTTCACACATGGACCAAAAACTCATACTTCATTATAAAACATCTTCAACAATAATAAAAAAAAAAAACAAAATAAAAACGAGCAATAAACTAGGCTGTCACTAAATGAACAAGAAGTGAATTCCGGAGCAATATTAGTGAGTTACAATCAATCATGGGTGGCGGTGTGATTTATGAGCGTGTTACGCGAGTGAGGAGCTAATATTTGAGATGGTGACGTGTGAATTAGGAAAGTAGTGGGTAGAGACCGATGTTTGAAGGGACGCGAAAATCTATACTAATTCGTAAATTAAGCTAAAGAGTTTGTTTGTTTGTTTGAACGCGCTAATCTCTGGAAGTACCAGTCAGATTTTGATTTTGATTTTGCATATGATAGCCACATTCATGAGGAATGCTATGAGCTATACGGGAGCTTTAGTACATAATAAAGCTGACGAGTTTATTTGTTTGTTTGAACGCGCTAATCTCTGGAGCTACCAGCCGAATTTGCAAAATTATTTTCTTATATGATAAACTAGTATATATAAAGTGTGAAGAATGTCTTTCGACATTACTCAAAAAGGGTAATTAACTGTATTCCATAAGGGATTTAATTAATGTATAAAATAATGGTTTAAGGAGCATCAATAAAAATATAAGGGTCCCGTATTTATTTTTGAAGTGAAAAATCTGCTGCTAACCATTAAGCACTGCCACTTCTCTTCCATTTCGTACTTCGCGTCACACTTCCAGCCGCTACGATGGCTCCTTCTCAGTTACTGCAATGCGTCTCTGGAACTCGCTCCCATACTCCTTACGCGACAGCCCTTCTCTTGATGCCTTCAAAAGGAAAGACTGAATATTTTGACATAATATTCGTATAAATGTTTGTGTATATTTATGTATAACAAAAATGCTTTGATTTATATAGATATTTATAACTGTTTTAATAAATACTTAACTAACTATATACACAAGAAATAAAAATAAAAATTCGTAACTAAATTAACCCTCAAATATGGCGTCAAAAAATTCATCCGCATCGCTGTCGACTGGAAGTGTACCCGAAAGACGGCAATGCCATGCTAAATCTTATTTTTGACCAAGGTAAAAGTCAGCCCTTGATCACTTGAAGTGTCAACTAAGCGTCTTGACAGATTTTTAAACAAGTTATGCATACTCGGACCCCACGACCCGACAGTTTCAACCCCAAACAGCTCGCAAATATAACTAACTACCAACAAAGTTATTATATTTCCGCCGCTAAACAAGTAGTTTGTATTTTAATCTGCACTGGATCTACCTTCCATTGTGATCTCTCTCAATCAATAAAAGGTTTGCTGTGACAAAACTCAACTATGAGCTAAGCTCGCCTTTGTAGATACATGAACTTTTCTTCACTGTAAATCCTTACTTCCTTACTTATATTATAAATGCGAAAGTAAATATGTCTGTCTGTCTGTCTATCGCGCTTTCACGCCAAAACTACTGAACTGATTTAAATGAAATTTGGTTCACAGATAGCCTAGAGCTTGAAAAAGGACATAGGCTACTTTTTAATGCGAAAAAAGGGTATGAAAAGTTTTTTTTTTTTTTTTTAATAACTTTTCCCCACACTAGGATTTCTCCTGTATCGTGGGTGCGTTTACAAACATACAAAGTCACATACACAAACAGCCAGACCCGGCACAACTATCTGTAGGCCATACAAATAATTGTACCGTGCGGGAATCGAACCTGCGACACGCAGCGCAGCAGTCAATCGCTCAACCACTGCGCCAACCGTGCTGTTGTATGGAAGTATCGTCATTTTTAGAGCTTGAACCTTGAAACTTATTTTTTAGGCTGTTGATATAAATAAATATGACATTCAAAGTTTGTAAAAGTTGTACCCTCAAGGGTGTAAAATAACAATAGGGAACAGGGGTTGAAAGTTGGTATGAAATATGTATGGCTTATGTCAATGTTTTATAAGTTTGCAACAAGGTACAAATATTAGAGCTATTCTGATGTAACATTTACGGAGTCATTACAAAATGTGTAACTGAAGATAACGCAAGGATGAAACTTGCCAAGCTCCGCGCCGTACACAATGAGCGCTGTGCAGCCGCGCGGACGGACGGAGGGGTACGCGTTTATGTACTTAAATAATTTAATAAGCTCTTTGCAGTGAAACACTGCAAATAGCACATTAAAGTATTTATACGTATGTGTCTTATTTGTAAAATAATTAAAAATGCTACCCAAAGACACTATTTCACGCGGACGAAGTCGCGGGCACAGCTAGTTATTTATATAAGTTGCTATGCTGTACAATAAAGAATTAAAAAAATATTTTTGCGTAACTCGGCAAAATTTACCGAATAGTTGTGTTTTTTTCGCTAATTCAGGGTGGATGAAAGGTAAAATAAAATATTTAAGATTAATAAAAATAAAATAAAAAATAAAATAAAATTGCTATCAATACAAAAAAGTTAGAAAGAAAAGAAGAAAGAAAGAAAACGTATTTAATTGCCACAAGACGACATACATAATTTTATTTTTCTTAAACTAAGCCCTAAACGATAGTGTTCTTAAATTATATTAGTAAAGACACGTTCAAAACTAAATAAAAGAAAATTAACAACGCATACGACCCTAATCTCTTAAAAATTAGAGTGAACAGGCTTCTTCTGGGTAAGCTCGCTCCATCGTCGACTTTGTCTCTGTCATCTATGACCTAGACTAGAGTCAAGAGCAAACCCATATTAAAAAAAAAAAAANAATAGCGTTTCGGGCACAGAAAAGGTGCATTAGATCGATGTTTAGACTGCAAACAACGGACAGCTGTAAACCTTATTTTATAGAACGTAAGATATTGACATTGCCCTCATTATATATCCTGGAAACAGTAATGTTCATTAAATCCAATTCTCATTTATTTCAGCGTTTGTCTGATGCTGTCCCTAGGAATAGACGTGATAATTTCAAACTCTGTGTTCACGGCGCTAAAACAACTCTTATGCGTAAGAGCATCTTTTGCATGGCTCCGACCATTTTTAATAAATTGCCCAAATCATGGAAAACATTAAATATATCTGCTCTTAAAAGTAGATTGAAGAGCTTACTAACTGAAAGAGCATATTACAATATAGCAGAGTTCATGAAAGAGGACAATTTACTTCGTTTTTGAGATGACAGTGTTAAATATTTTTGACATGTTATTGTATTTTTTTAGTTTTTATTTTTGTAATTGTAATAATTGAATTTTAATAATAGGAATAATTGTAATGTGGAATTGAAATATTAATGATAATCATTCATATTTCATTGACCAATTTATTTAATGACTACTTGAATTGCAATGATAAATAATGATGAAATGTAATTTTGATGAATATTATCACGGTTTATGCACCATCTCTTCCTACCAATTTGTACGCCACGATGTGCGGCTGAACATGTTAGAACTTTTCCTTACCACATTTTTATCTTGCATGCAATGTATCATGTACTTACTTACTTACTTATGAGTAGGTATAAAGTAGATGCATGTCGTGGTTGTGGCAAAAGGGCTTCCACTCAGCATAATGCTGTGCCGTGGGGGACCCACAGCACGGCGCTGGTTTTCAGTGGTCGCCTATGACATGACGTACGAAAAAAAAACCCGTTGTTCATGTGGACTATATATATGTATATTTATTAAAACTTTATACACTAGTACAAAGGCGGACTTAATGCCTTAGGCATTTTCTACTAGTCGACCTTAGGGAGGTGCAGAGACAACATGGCAGGTGCAACTTAAAGAAAAACTAAAAATAGAGAGAAGAAAAAAAAATAAAAAAACATTTATAAATACCTAGATACGAGTACATACATACACATAAACAAAGTTATTAAGAAAAAACCAATCCAACGAATTAACGCTGTGATGATTCTACCAACTTCTTGCGAATGTGCTCACGTGCCTTCACCTTAAAGGACAACCGACTTGTTGCCGTCCTGATGCTCAGAGGGAGCGCATTCCAAAGGAAAATCGCTTGAACAAAGAAAGAGGAGCGGATAAACCCAGAGCGGTGAGAGGGACATCGTAGCAGGCGATTATTGGTAGAGCGAAGATTTTTACTGTGGGCAGAACAAATGAATTGAATTTGTGAAGTTAGATAAGAGGGAGACGACGGACTATTAAGTAAAGAAAACATACACATATATATGTACTAATAAAAAATGTAATAAGTGTCTTGACCAAAACATAGAAGTAATATCCGCAAAAAGTTCTATTTCGTATGTGAATTTCAATTTACCACGAAAAATCCGTCAAATATCCTGCCAGTGATTAGAGACTACTCACAAAAGAGAGAAGTATTGAATCAGGCTCGGATAACGAACAGGAAAATGGAAATCATAGAGGAATATTCGCTAATACATGTTTGCTAGGAATTTTGTTACATCCTGCTTCAGTTTTCATTTGAAATTTTCGACTATCTAGCTCTTACAAACCCCGAATATAAGTTTAATTTGGTTGTGAATTCGGGTGACCGTCAATGTGACTCAAAGTCAAAGTCAAAGCATTTATTTCAAATAAACCATTAACAGGTACTTTTGAATTGTCAAAGTCAGTCCGTCAAAAACATGAAGCTTTTTGCACTTTAAAGCCATACCCTGGATTATAAGTTATTACTGTAACTAGTGTTTACCTCGACTTGAGTGTTTCTCAATCAAATTGACTGTTATAAGCAGAGATCGGAATAGGTAGACTATATTTACTTAATGTTCGTGGAAGTAAGTAACATAGAGTTGATAATACCTCCTCTAAAATCCCGGAATCTTAAACATGACGATTTTATCCCGGGATTTAAGAAATTGCAAATTACTTATTACGCTTTGAATACATTTGAACAAAATTATTATACTGAAGAATCTTTTTATGTTTTTAGAGTTCCGTACCTATTAAAAATGTTAATTTAAATAGCTTTGTTTTCGCACAACTCCTTCTTTTGATTCTTCAAATTCATAATTTGTAACTCATAACTTATTTAAAGATCTTTCAAGGGCTGGTTTTTACCTTGAACAAAGGATAAGCATTGCCATACAACGTGGCAATGCTGCCAGCCTTTTGGGTACTTAACCAGCGGCCAGCGATGAGCAGGAATTTATCGACGCCATATTTTAGACTATTTTAGTTATTTGAAAGCATTGTTATATTGGACGCGCAGGATATCCAGCGATCTCTTAGTACAATTGACCCATAGATTGCCCGTGTACAAACTTCGACAATAAGCCTTGAAAAGTGTTACTTTTACTTGGTCTGTACATCGCGCGAATCTACGGGACGCATACGCATATATATCTTAGGACAACTCACACTCGGTCATCCGATCCAAAACTAGGCAGAGCCTGTGCTATGGCAACCAGACAACTGATAAACATACTTGTATATTACACCCAGACACAGAACAAATGATCGTGCTCATCACACAAACATTTGGCCTGGGTGGGAATCGAACCCAGCAGTCAGGGTCACTAACCACTCGATCAACATATTGAAGTAATGATATCTCATTTTAATTTTCTACTGGCCAACAACTTGTCAAAGTATCTAGTATTCTTGACTAGAATATCGACACCAATAAAGTTTTAATAAATAATAATTTAATACTTATAAATAGTACCTACCTATATAAATCTATCCGATCTATTAGCTTCCTCAGCGGATCTTCTTGATTTATTCGAATTGAACATATAACTTTATACGGCACTTGATTCTCACAAGGGTTCTTGCGTTATAAGCGAGTAGATACGAGTTGAACTCAATCAAGTGTGTGAGATTACTGAAGGATATTGAAATTACTTGATGCTGTCGACTCATATGAAGGTGGGGGATATAATTTTTGTTGGCAATGTTTCTTGACTGAACAGCAGCTAAATGATAAGTCATTTTCTTTGCCAATATGCTATTAACCGGGCAGAATATACACATAGGGTTGCCAGGTCTTTAAACTGCTACAGAAGAAGAAGCCCAGGGCGTCGAGAGTCGCAGGGTGATCCCCGGCCACCATAGGCGCGGACCTGCGGATGGCTAGCGTTGGGTGGCTCGATGTCCGATCACCACCAGGCCCGGGTCGATAGCGCGTTGTATTCCACGCGCGCCTCAAAGAGATGTCAGCACAGAAGACGAGCTAGAGCCTGCCAGGGTTGCGGACTTTGTTCGTGAGAGTCACCCCGGCCCTAGAATGCAAAGGTAAGGAAGGACAGGAATACAGATGGGTTTTAGTCAGTAAGAGTCTGACACGCCCTTCCGCTCCACCCAGAGCGGAAGAAGTCATTTGATGATTTACCATCCATAAAAAAGGTATTTAAACTGGAGAGCCGATAGGTATGTAGCCAGACTCTTAAGTAAAATTTAATAAAAGGCTGGACAACTTACCCTACCCAGGATTGTGTGTCTTGAATATAATATTTGGTAGTATTATTGTAAGCATTTTCAGCTTGGATTTAAGCATTTTAACTCGTTGAAATAAAAAAACAAAATTGGATAAATTAATCTTCTTTATTATGCCATTTTCAGTAAATACTTGGTAAAATTTCAAAAGCCTAGCCTAACAAAGGCCGGACAGGCCGGACATGGTGTAATTTGTGCCGGACAAGCAACCTAAAAGCCTGACTATATCCGGTTTTATACGGACGCCTGACAACCAGCAAGATGCATATCTTGCGGCCTGTATATGTACCTATTTAAATACGGAGTGAAATCTGAAATAAATTGTTATTTTTTTTATTAATTGCCTGACCCGATAATCGAACTAATCGAACGAAGGAAATGCTCAGCATTAACACTTGCGACGATTTAACCAATAGGATAGCACCAAAGTCGAACTAAGTAATCCTTGTAAAGATTTACAAACCAGATGATGACCTAATTCGCTTTAATGAACTGTCATTCTAACCCTATCTAGGATGGTCAAATTAAAGTATCAATTAACTATCAAAATTAAAGTATTTTCGTGTATAAGCCGCCGCTAATTTCCCCAGAGCTCCAACCCTTTAAATACAAAAGCGCCAATGAAGTTTCTATCTCGCCTTTGAAAATGCAGACTGGCTGGATTTAAATAATATTTTATCTATATTTTTGTGCTGATGAACAGAAAGGAGGGTTTTAGGTTGACTGTCCACTCGAGAGGACAGGAGAGGAGCGGAGAAATAGTAACCAATGAAATTGCATAAGATTTCCGCTCCACCTCAATCATTTTTTGCAATTTCATTGATTAACATTTCTCCTGAAATTTGCAAGTCAGTAGATTTTTAATACTTAATTTTTTTTTTTATTACTTAAAACCATAGTACATATATGTTCAGAAACATATTTTATTTGATATATATGATTTTCATATGGTAAGCAAGTTAGTGAAGGTCGATCTTACTTAGGATCCTCTACTAAATGGTGTCCGCAAACAAGCAATGCCGAAATTCCCACAGCTTAAGACAATCACACACACACACAGCAAAGGAGTGGAACTCTCTGCCTGCGTCTGTGTTTCCGAACGCATACAACCCTAATCTTTTCAAAATAAGAGTGAACAGGCTTCTTCTGGGTAAGCTCACTCCATCGTCGACTTTGTCTCTGTCATCTATGCCCTAGACTAGAGTCAAGAGCAAACCAATATAAAATTAAAAAAAATAAAAAACAACCCAATTAAGTGGAAAAAAAACAAAAGTCTCAGTTTGCACACACTAATAACAGATCTGACCAAATCACTTAATAATAATTATATATTATTATCAAAAATAGAATTATCTTCGAAAGAAATAAGTAATCCGGTTCTGTACATTGTTACAAGAAAAACAATTTGCAATCAAATGAAAGCAAGCAAAGTTCACCACTATTTAATTTGTATTAAGAAAATTAAATTCTTGAAGGTACCAGGAGTTCATGACATCGCGGAGCTTACCTGTGTTCTTAGAATACTTACGTATAAATAAGAGGAGCTGTTGTTGACCTGTAGGTAGCTAGTTCCCTAGTATCCAAGTTATTTTATATAATGTTATTTTAAAATTAAGGTTCTATCCCATCGTTATGTAAAACAAAATTAAATTCTTGAAGGTACCCGGACTGCATGACATGGAAGAGCTTACCCGTATTCTCGGGGTACTAACTTATATAAGGGAGAAGCTATCGTTGACCTGTAGTTTACCATTTCACTGGTATTCAAGTTATTTTCTAATATAATTTAACTACATTATAAATAAAATGACGAATTTTAAAGGATTACGGATACCATTCTCCCTCATTATTTTATTTCTATTATAATAAGATAAAAATATAAATAAGATTCTTGAAGGTACCAAGATTGCATGACATCGAAGAGCTTACCCGTATTGTCATATTCCTTACTTATTAAGAGTTTTTCAATAGGGATGCTCGAACTTTGACAGTTTATAGCGGCCATCTTGGAAAAGCTATAGCTGCCACATTTGGCTAAAATACATATTTATTCGTGACATTTAACCATGAAGAGCGACACGCTTCAACAACGCGTAGAAATTTTTAACATTTATTATCAAATAATACATTTATTGGATAAGATGTTAGAGGGCATCGTCATCTCGCGTGGTGATGACATCAACTGGCCACCGAGATCACGTGACCTAACACCGCTCAATTACTTTATATGGGGAGTGAAAGGGGCTAAGTGAAATTTCGAGTCTATGCTGACAAACCACAGACAATTGCTGCTCTGAAGGCAAACATAACTCGCGTTCTTCATGAGATTGAGCCTCATTTATGCGAAAATGTCTTCCAAAATTGGTTCATCAGGATACACCAACTTCAGCGGAGTAGCGGCGGCCACTTGGCGGAGATTATATTCCATACATAATGTCATAAAATTTTCCTTCAAATAAAATAAAAATTGTGGCAGTATCAGTCAAAAAGGTTGTTTTTTTTTCATTTCAAAGTTCGAGCGATCTTAATGAAAGGTCCTTTTAAGGGATAAGCTATCATTGACCAGTAGTTAACCATAGTATTGAGGTTATTTTAAAATATTTGTTGACTACGTTCTAGAAACAATACATTTTAATTAAATTAAATATACCATTCTACCACTATTGAATTTGTATTAACGAAATGAATACCTCGTAGGTACTAGGACTGCATGACATAGAAGAGCTCACTATTCTCAGAATACTTACTTATATAAAAGAGAAGCTATCGTTGACCTGGTCTGCGTAATTTGCCATTACGCTAATACGCTTCGCTCGGGTGAGCAGAGAGGTCGTTCCCTCCAGCTCGTTGAGACGTTGTAAAGGCTGCTGCGATTAATGGCTATCGTCCTATCTAAGAAACTCATTGCTTAGCATTTTCCTAAGTGCATAGTGTGTTGATATTCTTTCGATGATGTGATCTTGCCTTAAGATGTTGGTAATGTTAATAATGTTTGTACTAGTCGTGTTACTGCGTTACATTTTCGTTACCTTTTTTGCTCTTATTTGTGATTTTCTGTCTCTGTCAACAAGAAATAGTAGTATATTTTAAACTAGCTGTGCCCGCGACTTCGTCAGCGTGGAATAGTGTCTTTGGGTAGCATTTTTTACATAAACCTTGCATATTTTCATAAAAAATTCCATCCCCCTATTCCCTATTATTATTTTAAACCCTTGAGGGTAAAAGTTACACAACTTTGAATGTCATATTTATTTATATCGAATTAACAGCCTAAAAAATAAGTTTCAAGGTTCTAGCTCTAAAAATGACGATACTTCCATACAATTTTTCATCCCTCCCTTCCAACCCCTTACAACCCTTTTTTCGCATTAAAAAGGCTCTAGACTATCTGTGTACCAAATTTCATTAACATCGGTTAAGTAGTTTTGGCGTGAAAGCGCGATAGACAGACAGACAGAGTTACCTTCGCATTTATAATATTAATAATAATATAATATATATAAGTATAATAATATAAGTATTATATATATAAGTATAATAAGTAATATACGTAAGGAAGTAAGGATTATTTTATCGCTATATGCGTTTATTAATTTGTAAGGTGCAGCAAAGTATTCAGAGTTATATAATCAAGTAGGCTGTTAATAAAAACAAACAGCTAAGCTAAACTTTTTCATTGCATACGGATTATAGTCTCCCTCGTTCATTGAAGAGGACACTGCACATTATATGGACCATAAGAAGATTTTTCCTCTTGTGCTGTGGTTAATTATCGGGATTATGCCTAACAGTGGACATTAATCTTCCGAGCTTAAAGAATAGGGAATTTACTTGTAAACATGTATTAAGTCTGTATCAGTTAGATTATCTAAAAATATTTGACACGTATTTTTTTTTACAAACTATAAATGAAGAGTGTTGAAAACTCGTCAAAAACACTTTTCGCGAACAAGTAACGACACCAGCCGCCAGTCCTGACTTTTGATGCGCTTTATCTATGTCGATTTTTGTTGTTTTGAATGGGCAAAAAATTAAGTGGCAATTTTTTTTTTTTAATCTGACGGACGTAAAAATAGTTTTTTTTTCATCATTTCCTTTCCAAAATTGTGCAGGTTCATTATTTTAATAGTCCTTAGCTAACCTGGGATTCTTGATTGTAAATTCCTCGTTCAAGTACTCTAGATTCCCAATAACAGTTTAAGTATTCCACCTCAATACTTCCACCTCATTGCCAGGTCTTGAATAATATTAAAAAATATTTTCATTAAAACAAATTGCAATCTCATTTTCGATGAACGCAACTTTAGAAACAATAAGATTAAATAGTGTTTAATGAAACACTTCAAACGAAAAGATAAGGTCATTTGTAGATATTAGAATTGGAAATCCATTATACAGTAGGTACTTTTAAATCCTTTTGGAATTTGTGGTGGACTTGCCACAAATGAAAGTGTGAGACGTCCATTTATTTGGATTTTATATTAAAGAGATACTTATTAAGGAGACCTTAGTAACCGACAGCGGCAGGAATGATGAAACTCCTGGAGATTTTGAATTTGATTATAAATTGGATTTTTAATAAATATCTCGTCGTTTGCCTGCTGCTGATTTTACATGAAATTTGGTATAAGGGAAGATATTATATATATTAAATATAATAAGGAATAATATTGTACCTATTGGTTTCAAATATAATTAGATTGGTGTTGGAAAATTACTATGAATAGACACGTTTTAAGGACAGTAGAATAATTTATTTGAGTGGCTCCAAAATAAAAATAAAATTACCTTTCTGGAATTTCAGAAAAACATTGCGCAGTCTTATTTATTTGAGGTTTATAAGGCAGTCACTTATTACCATAGCTCAAAGGTATTTATTTATATATATGTCATCGGAAAATTGCAAACCCCGGAAGATTGTAAAATATCGCGTGAAATTGTAAACTATTTTTTAAATAAGACACGGATATTTTGGAAACTATTGAATTTGGATGGGATTTATTGTATGCAAAACGATTTTTTTTAAATATATCGAGAAAATGTAATCTAATAAAGATTTATTACAATCATAAGTATGATTGATTGATCCCAATATGCTTGTGTATCGCAGTCCTAGCGCGAAGCTATTTGAAAAGATGAAAACTAACAGAAGGGATGAAGAAAAACGGCAAATTACAAAACAACCAACCCTCGTTTATTCTCACAAATGTAACAGTAAACATGTATACTAAGTACTAAAACACTGATTCATTTAGTTTAACAGATAACACTACCAAGCAATTCACGAAAACTTCGCTAAATTAGATCTTACAATATTTTTGAACCTTATTTACAAAATCTCGCTACTTATAACTAAGAGTTAAAGTTTGTACAATTTCATTTATATGAGAAATATTTCTAAACATTCTCGATTTGTGTTTTCTGATAAACTCATAATTTCAAACATCGACATTTTTGGAAATGATAATCTTGACACAAACGATGCTATACAATAATTCTACTATTTTATACCAAATGAACACTATATTATACAAAATAGCTAATCTACAGTTGTACTCATGTCTCTACTCTATCTTGAATAAGAAGTTAATGAAGCACAAAAACAATTACACTCGTTGCTACTATAATTAAAGCAATTAAAGTTACTCGTTGCTAGCTAGCACGAGGAACATTTAAAGATAATTGGAATGCAAGCAACGGAATCAACAATATCAAAACTAAAAATTGTGATGTTTGAAACTGGGCTCAACAGTCTAATCAGAAACCACCAATCAGAGACGACTAATTATTAAATACGTCAGACAGTTTCACTGTCGTTGAGATAGAAAATAATCATAGGCCATTTGGATACTTGCTTTATATTAACTAGTTTACTTAATGCGTACACACTTTCTGTGATGTACGATATATTTACACTAACTTAGACCCTAATACAATAGCGTTAAATAACACTGATCACAGTAAGCGAAGCCAGTTAAATATCTATACAGTTAATTGATAAAAATGTAAAAAACACAAACAACACTTTCAATATATTGTACATTATCTGGATTCTTCGTTTCAATGTCGTTGTTACGAATTGATGGCCTGTAACAAGGAAAAGAAAACATGTTAGATACAAATTACTATAATGTTGATATATTTGAACCTTAGGAGGTTTCCATCATTGATACACGTGTCGCTATAAAAAGATCTTTCCTGTTGGAACATAATAATGAGGGACAAATTATTAAAGCCCGCAGTTAGGGCTGCCATCACCAAAATCTTAAAAACCCCGGACGTTTGGGTGAAACTGAATATTTTCCCCGGACATCCGCGAAAAAAAAACGTCGTTTAAAAAAAAAACATTTGTTAATAAATTATTATAGCTTGTTTTTTTTAAGGATGGGAAATCATCAAATGACTCCTTCCGCTCTGGGTGGAGCAGAAGGGTGTGTCAGACTCTTACTGAATAAAACCCATCCGTGTTCCTTCTAAATCCCTTTGCGTTCCAGGGCCGCGGTGAGTCTTTCGAACAAATTCCGCAACCCTGGCAGGCTCTGGCCCTAGCGGGCCCCGTCTTCTATGCTGACATCTCTTTGAGGCGCGCGTGGAACACAAGGTGCCATCGACCCGGGCCTGGTGGGGATCAGACAGCGAGCCACCCAACGCTCGCCGTCCGCAGGCCCGCGCCTACGGTGGCCGGGGATCGCACTGCGCCCTGCGCCCGACGCCCGGGCCGATTACAGCTTGTTTGCAATATAAACTACGGCGTCGGCTATTCTGCAGCGCCGGATTTAACTTGTAAGCGGCTTACGATTACGAATGATTTTTAACTAAGTTTAGTTTTCATTTGTTGCTTTTCTTTTTAATTTTCAATCATTCGAGTTTCCCTTGACACAAAAAGTGTCCGGGTTTTACCAGGACAAGTTTTGAAAACCCCGCCCGGACGCTCCCCGGACGCCCTCCAAACTAGGACAAATCCGGGGAAACCCAGAAGGCTGGCAACCCTACTCTTAGTGGAATTGATACTGAGTAGTCTATCTGCAAGGTTAAACAACCGAGATTAAAGAGAAAATTTTGTTGACACAACGGGCCGTTCCTCAAATTATAATCGTAGATGACATTAATAAATCAAACAATCCACCTAGCCATTTCCCTATGGCTTGTGTTTAAACGCCTACCAGAAAAGTACCTATTTTACTGCCAAAAAATTCGAAATACCAGCCAGAAAGGATAAATGCCCACTAAAAGGCTCTGTGGTTTAAAAAAACCCGAGCTCGCTTAGCTCGCTCTTGCATCCAAGTTCTCCTAGTAACAGAAGTAACATTGTATTTCAGGAAAACAAGATTTGGTGAGCATTATAAATACAACACGTACAATTATTCTGATGAGTGTATAATTATTTTGGAACTTAAAACGTTGTTGTTTAGGCACCTCGGTATAGAGTGGGTTTATTTTATTTGAAGTCAGCATATTTTACTTGGTACGCATTTAAATTGTAGCCTTTCAGTCTTACCAGACGCATCTCCATATCAGTATTTTTACATGGAACTACCTTTCTGACCTCCTCAGCCCAGTATCTGAGTAATACCATACGACTTGGTAAGACTTGTGTCAGATTTTTAGGCTTCTAAGTATCCGTAACGACGTAAGACATTTATTAATAAGTAGCTGTTGCCCGCGACTTGGTACGCGCATATCCCATTTTTTCCCGATCCTGTAGGAAGTATCCGTTCCCGTATAGCATATAGCATTGCTCATGAATGTGGCTATCATATACAAAAAGAATTTTCAAAATCTGTTCAGTATATCCCTTACGACCTCACAAACTCACAAACTTTACCTCTTTATAATATCCGTAATTTAGTATAGACATAGCAGCACGGGTCGATCTTCAAGGATAAACAATGCTTGCCAAAGTTGGTCTGTGGATGGGTGACCATCTTGACATGCCGAGTTTCCTCCGTGCCTCGGAAAGCACGTTAAGCCGTTGGTCCCGGCTGTCATTTGCAGATCTTTGGCAGTCGTTACGGATTGTCAGAAGTCAGAAAATCTGACTCCAGTCTTGCAAAGAGCTACCGTGTTACCCAGTTAATGGGTTGTGGAGGCCTGGTAGGCAGCCGCTCCACGTAAAATACTGTTATTCAGCTGAATCCAGTTTGACTGGAAGCCAACCCCAATATAGTTTTGAAAAAGGCTAGGCAGATGATGATGAGTATAGATATAGAAAAGCTCATTATGTCAATAACAAGCTTGACAGTTTATCAACTGACCTAAATAAGTAGCAGAACAGAGTATGCAATGAGAATACGAATGAGGAACGCAAAACCAAATATCACCCGGATTAAAGTTGATCAAAAAGTTAGAAATCAATTTGAAATATGCTAACTGAATCCCGTCAAACAATGCCATAATTTGCCCCGGCTCGGTTCATATGCAAATACGTAGCGCGCTTCTCATAAATTATTATCATAGATCGTTAGTTTAATTAAAGCGTGCTCTTGTCTTCGTTCTGCCGCAGAAGATAGAAATTTAATTAAGGGTATAAGCTAACATTCATTAGAGGTAGCTTAAAAGTGGCGCCAATAACGGAAAGATTGAAAGGGAACCGCTTATCTTGGTATGGTCATGTGAAGAGGAGGGATGAAATGCACGTAACTAAAAGAGTTATGAATATAAATGTGGATGGATGGACAGGGAGAGGGAGGCCAAAGAAAAGATAGATGGATTGTATTAGGAGTGATATGAAAGAAAAGGGAGTTAGTGATAGCGTGACGGTTGACAGGACAGAATGAAAGAAAAAAACGTGTTGCGCCGACCCCAAGTAACGTGGGATAAGGGCAGGAAGATGATGATAAGCTAACGTTTGAACTGATTTTCAGAAGTATAGATGGATTCTTAGGTTCTTTCAAAAAGAAGAAATTATGTTTTTTGTAAAAAGTTAAGATATAAACAGTGAAACTGTTGTACATTCAACAAAGCTATTTGGTATGCAGGCAGCTAATTTACAACTACTTTTAAACAATGTCGGCAGTATGCTGAGTAGACAATGATGTAAGTACAGTAAAATCCGCTTTTAATAACATCGAAGGGAAGTGAAAAACATGTCATACTAAGCGAACGTCATACAAAGTATAGTCTCAAGCTAACTACACAACTTCCTAATTTTGCTAGAAATTAAGTATAATAGAGAGATAAAGGGGTGGGAATGATCACGGTGAAGGTGTTAGGAATCATGTCACTTACTATAACTGAACATAATTCCTTAAAAATAAGTCATAATAAGCGACATGTCCATAAACGAAGTCATTATATCCGACCTTTTTATAAAGAATTTTATGTGATAACCAAACTTCGCACTGTATTTACTTCATTATAAGCGATTGGTCAATACAACCGGAGTCATAATAAACGGTTTCCACTGTATGTCATAAGCTTAAAAAGTTATAATGCACACATGAGAAATTAATGTTGGCAGTGCTGTGGAAATATAACATTTTTGCCTGTATACCAAATAGCTTTGTTGATTGTACATGTTGGAAAAGTTGAACGAATAACACCAAAGATGAAATCCTCGTGTATGTCAAACAAAGCTCGCTTGACAGATATGGCTATACGAAAGGATCAAAAACTTCCCAATCTACTCTGAGCTGTTGAAATCCTTCAGAAGTTATATATTGGCTCAATATGAAGAAGACGTGGCAACGAGACATGTTGTTACAAACGTACCCGTAATACTATATAACTGTAAAAATAATCAGGGATTTAGAAAAAAGCTGGCCAAGTGCGAGTTGGACTCTCACACGAAGGGTTCCGTTCCATAAACCGAAAAAAAAAACACGTTTATTATAGGAGATCCCTTTTTTAATTTAATTTAATTTTTATTCTTTGTTGTTATAGCGGCAATAGAAATACAAAATCTGTGAAAATTTCAACTGTATACTTATTATGGTTCTTTAGATACAGTTCACTGACGAACGGACGGACGGACGAACAGCGGAGGCTTAGTCATAGGGTTCCGTTGGTTACCCTTCGGGTAAGGAACCCTAAAAAGAAGAAATACATTGCAGTAAATACAAAACTTCTGAACTACCTGCTTTAACATGAAAGCCATGAATAGTATCAAACGCAATTTATTTGTCACCGGAAAATTGCAGAATCCGTAAGTTTGTAATAAATCTCGATTAGATTATAACTTCTCGATTTATTATGAAAAAAATGTTTTTTATATAATTAATCCCATCCAAATTCAATAGTTTCCAATATATCCGTGTCTTATTTAGAAAAAATTGTTTACAATTTCACGCGATATTTTACAATCTTACGGTGTTTGCCATTTTCCGGTGACATATTCACTGGAAATTCAAATGAAACCCAATTAACATATTTTATTTTGTAAGTCTGACGATATAAACGTCAATTTCGAAGTAGGTAATAATATAATTAATGCTATAATTTTCAAATTATTGTTGACATAATTCATATGAACACGATAATTTATACGGGTTGTATGCTAATCAAATTCTCGATTAATTCTCATGTGAATTGGTATCGGTATAAATTAGGTTTTGTGGTATTTACAGCTGACAAATTGATTTGGCTAAATATCCTCCTATTACTGGGGACGATTTGATGACTCTGTTAGATATTTGAGGTAATAACAATGAAGTCAATAGTAGAATGAATTTTATTTAAAGTCTAAAATTTTATTTATATTGATATTTACAACCGTTTTAATAAATACTTAACTAACTTTATACACTAGAAATAAAAATAAAAACTCCTAACTAAATTAACCCTAAAATATAAAAAAGAAAAGACGGAAATGTTTTAAAAAAGTGAAATAAAAAAAGTAAAAAAATATGGCGTCAAAAAATTTATCCGCATCTTTGTCGGCTGGAAGCGTCATTTAAAATAAATGTCAATATGTGTGGTTAGACTGTTGATACAATTGTAATAATTTAGCGGTCTGTAGTCGTTCACCGTGTGAAGGTTTAGGATGTCCGTTTAAAAAAAAACATTACAAAGTATAAAATAACTTTAATTTCAGAAGTCGGTGTTAAAATACGAAGAAACAACCAAAAACATTTTATACTTTGCAGGGTTTTTTGTTTGGAAGTGAGTTGTTTCTTTATAATTTTTTTTTTCAGTTTTTGATAGTACCCCATACCTAACAACACATATCTGGAAAGTCACAGGAAAGCAAAACACGCAATTTCGTTTACTTAGATATATTCTATTTCCTGAAGCTATTTTGATTTAAAAACCAAACTACTACGCCGATTTTGATGAAATTTCTATGGGACCAATCGGAACGTATATATCCTTTCACATAAAAAAAGATTTTTTCAAATCGGTTCATAAATGACGGAGTTATAAGGTCATATCAGCCGAAAGACGTCCACTGCTGGACATAGGCCATCCCCCCTCTTGGGGGATAGCTATAATCACCACGCTTGGCAGGCGGGTTGGCGATCGCAGTGTAGCTGTTGTAATGTACATAGAATGCTTCTGGCCATTCTCTGGTGAGTCCCTTAGTCGCCTCTTACGACACCCACGGGAAGTGACGGAGTTATGAGGTAACAAACACAAAAAAAAACAACCGAATTGAGAACCTCCTCCTTTTTTTGAAGTCGGTTAAAAAACAAAACTGTTTGAGATCATTCTTGTGTCTGTTTGATCGAGTTTCACAGTCAATTTGCATCGAATGTAATGGACCGATTTCGTTGATTTTTTTTACTTTTGAGCACAGACGCGTAACGTAAATAAATAAATGTTGGGTTTGGGGGTCACTTTTTTGATGAAACCCTTGAAGGCAGTTTATATCCATTAGATCCCGCTGATAACCTTTATAGATGTAAGTGAAACTTGTCACGTAGGACCCATGTTAATGTCGCCTAAACTGTAATTTCCTTCGGCCGTTGACAAACATCTCCAATTTCCTGTTTAATTATACTGCAGGGAATTGGTTTTGGGCGATCGACAAAGTGGAAGCGCCAATACAAACAAAAACAAGCTCATACGTATAACAAAAAGTGCAATTCAGGTGTCGCTGTTCGCCAACAAACTCGATTACTATAAAGGATAACGCAGCGAGAAACCCACAAACATTCCTCGAAGATTCCTAAACTTCCTGTAATTTGTTTACAGCTCCTCATTTTTATATCCGAAACTTTGCTCCAAATTGGGAGCTGAAGCCAGTCACTTTTGTAATTGGTTTTATTGAAAGTTTCTAAGGTGTTTGCAACTTTCCCAATTACGCAAATAAAAGGGGAAGAGGTGAAAATTGAAGTTAGAAAGTTCGCTTACTTGAAGATTTGAAAGAACGAGCTTGTGTTTAACTTGTTGAATATTGTCACAGAGCTCTTTTGTTACATGCGGAGAGTATTTTCTATCTAAGATGAACTGGCACGAAAGATATGAAGATTCTTTTGTAAGTATCTGAATTTTGTTTGATATTCATACGCCAGTGATTTGTAATAAAAATAACAGGTTTCTGAATGGGTGATGATGGGTGTGATGATTTTGGATGAATGTTACAATTGTGAAAGCCTCGTTTTGACAAGGGATCACATTTCTATGAAAATTACGATGTTAGAGTTAAATATAGACTATGTTTATACTTACATTTAAATAGGAGATTTCGTCTCCCTCGGCTCACTGAGTTGTGATTCCTCATCTATTAACTGCAAGTTCACGTTTTCGCTTTTCGTGTGAAACGTTGCAGATAATGTCTTATCTTCTAAAATAATATTCTCTACTTCCACACCGTTATCTTTTTTCCCGTTGCCTTCCAATATCCGCTGCTTTATCGACGGCCCTCTATTGAATGAAGAAGCCAACAAAGTTTCTTGAATGGTATCATTACCATTACATATCTTATCAGTTTTGTGAGTTGGCATGCGGCCAGAATGATAACTGTTTCTCACTCCACCGGTCGATTCAAAAAAAGGAAGCACTTGTTTGAATTCCTTCCTGAAGTTTTCATTCAACCATGCGTATAGGAATGGATTGTAGCATGTAGACGCCATCGCCATGGAATGAGCGAGAAAGAATGACACAAAGTAATAATTCCACTCAGTCATCTGAGCATAGAAGTCATTGAAAATATTGATCAAGTTTATTGGCAGCCAAGATATTCCAAATATAGCCACCATGGATATGAGCATTCTATTTGTACGTCTTTTCCTATCTCTGTCCGCCTCTTCCCTCCTTGTATTCTTAGCACCTGGTTTCGACCTTGCTCGGTCGTTCAATCTTATACTTACGCATGTGTAACATACAGCTATTATTAAAAATGGAATAAGAAATTGCAAGACTGTTGTGAAAACTCCGAATATTTTTCTAGATCTATCGGAAGGCCAACTTTCTTCGCAATAGTACGTCCTATTGTTCGTCGTTTGTATCCCCATGAAGAGGCCGTACGGGCAAGTTACGACCAGAGAGAACACCCATATGAATATTATAATAAATATACAAGTGTTCAATTTCATCCGAGGATGAAACGGGTATATTATGACAAAAAACCTGTCTATAGCTATTGATGTTAGCGTCAACGTAGATATGTAAACACTTGTGCCTTGAGCGTACGGCATGAGATGACAGAGCAATCTTCCGAAAACCCATCTTCCTAGGAACGTGTACATTGGCGTCAAAGGCACGGCGAATATGCATAGCAGTATGTCGGAGAGGGCTAAGTTAGTAATGAATAGGTTTGTAACGGTTTGCATCGCTCTATTTCGGAAGACGACATAGCAGACCAAGACATTGCCGAAAACGCCGAGAACGAAGATAACTGTGTATAAAATACAAAAGGCAACTTGAACTATTTTAACGTCGATAATATCTGTTGTTTTGTTGGCTTTGGGTTCGTCTATCACTTCTACTGATTCTCCAGTGAGTGTCTTGGTGAGGATAAGGACTCCCCCGCCGATGTATGTGGTTCCGTTGAGAGACATGGCAGCGGGGACATATCGACTGGCTAGGGCTGCCAAGTCTTCATGGCTGGTAGTGTTGTATATGGACAGCATGTTAACTCCAAATTATCTTCCTTTCAAAAACTTCTGGTGCTCGCCAGTCCATCTGTGAACAAAGAAAAACAATTTAAGTAAATTATGCATTCATGTAAAAAGTTCAAATTAGGGATTTTTCTTTCTTCTCTAAATAGGTTCATCAAGGGATTTAAAACATTAAATGGGCTGAACAGAACATATTTACAAGAAAGTCAGTACAAAGCCCACGCTCAATTGAACCTTGCAGCATGTGAATTTTCTTTTCAACCTTCTGACACCTTCATAAAGACTAATATTGCTTAACTGATTAATAAAATTTCCGAGATAATGGTGCTGTAGTCGAGCGGTTGCCATGGCAACAGAAACGATCGCTATTAAACTCAAAACATTATTGCGGATAGGCTATTATGTACGTTAAGTCATATTCTGGCACCATGTGTCGCGGCTACAAAAATACTGGCTGAATTAAATTCAATTTGTAAGTTTGGGTCGAAAACCTATCCTTCATCAATCTCGGGTGTCATGAATATTATTATGGATGAGTCTTACTATTCGGTATTTTCGAGAGAAAAGTTAACTGTCAACTTGAATTTTTCTAGTGGAATAATCCTTTACGCCTCAGTAACCGCCATTTATGCTGAGAACCTCTAGAAGGATTTTTATTTATGAAATGAAGAATGAACTCTACTGACGCGATGATATATCAGAGACTCTTTTATAAAAGACACAGAGATTAGTATCTTCAGAATGTATGTAACTTGGTAACTACTACCGGACATAAGCCTCCAAATAGACCACTTAATAGCTCGTTAGAGAAAGTTCCTTTAATTGCCAAACTTGGTGATATACCTACCGGATATGGTAAACGGCTTAAGCTTATGTAACTAAGTAGTGTTTATTGGATTAAGGATGGAAGTCAATCTTAAAAGGGTTATACATATAAGTTGAACCGTTTGATTATGATGATGAATAAAGTTCAAAATGGCATCTACTTGTATAAAGTAATTTTTATCAGCTTGTTATTTAGGTTAGGTATCAATCATAGACACGATTTGTGCCAAAATCAACTCTCGAAAAAGAAAAAAAAACCAGCTGTTCCGTACATTTTGTCGAGTTAAGCCAGCAATTATTTATTGAACAGCGTTTTGTTGTATAGTATAATCACGTTCTAAAGTTAATTTCGGTATTATATAAATTAAGATATACCTACCTAACCGAAGTCAAGTAATATTTTCTTATAGTTGTAACTTTTGAAGTTTATAAAACTATCAAAAAACAGTCAAAATAACCTTTTTTGAATGAAAATGATTGCAGAAGAAAAGCGTAGGAAATGGAAAAAGTAAATATCGTCTAGCAAAATGAACAGAAATACGAAACGGGAACACGTGTAGAATTTAAAATGAGTTCAGTAACTTGATCAGCAGACGAAGAAGTTTTGACTACTTTTGACATACGTAGGTGTACATCAAAAGTAGCCAGTTTTATGTTGACAGTAACGAGAAGGCACGGCACTCAAAAGTATTTTAATACCGGAGAGTCACCAAATTTCCTGGTAAGCAAACACGTTGAAACTAACTTTTCAATTTTGGAGTCGAAAATCTCTTTTCTGTTGACACTTTTCGGAGTTCTAATTGCGTAACACGCCTACACGTTTGTAGTTTGAAACAATAATGTATATTGCGTCGTATGTTTGAAAATATGATTTAAAGAAAAGAAAGAAAGAATAATATTTATTTAGCACTTACATGAAACACGCACGGTACATATAAATAAAAAAGAAATGTAGGTATGCTAAGAACCAAGTGTGTGTCTCTCGGCTGCACTAAAAGGGTCCATTTCAGCGATATGTCAGACAGACTGATGCTGTTTGACGCTGGTTTTCTAATGAGTTATTCAATGAACGAGCGGTTCATTTGAATCAATCTATTATAGTCTTATTTTTGCTATATATATTTATAATAATACTTCAAAATGTCAAAATAACAGGGCTTGTCAGAAGTGCGTGCTGCAATAAATATTGTATATTAGCAAAGTGGTTGAAAGAGAGAAAAAAATTGTATTATTTGATTGAGATAGTTTTCTTTTTATTATGTTTAATAATGGAGTTACTGTGTAAATTACTTTAAAATGATTTTAATTTCATTTGTAATTTTTCAAAGCCTGGGTTTCGTGTTGATGTATTTTTAGTAACAACCTACGTTCAGTATTTTCACAACAGTGACCTCGAAAGATAGAACGGAATACATATTTGTAAGTTTATTGTACTCGTATTCTTGCAAATAAATACTAGTCCTATTCATGAAGTAAAGAACCATTAGAAAATTAATGGAAATATTCCTGAGGCCCATTCCGAAGATTCTTGTCCTAATGGTTTGTTTATTGTTCGTTCAGAATTAAGGCGTTCCGGAGAGTTAAATTTAATTTAAAAGGTGTCTTCTGCTTCTACGTCATTTAAGGTGGCTTAAGTGAAGGACTAGATATTATTTTCAAAAGAAAGGCTGTTGAAAAGTACACCATTTTCTCTCTGCTAAAATATTTAAGATACATACTAGCGACCCGCCCTGGCTTTGCTCAGGTCTAGGGTTTCTGCTCGAGAAATTTGTCTTTAGTTGAGACAGGAAAAAAAACACAACGCCTCGAGAACTTGAGAAATCAATTGCGTGGGCTAGGTAACTGAAACATGTGCGAATCGTTTTACCATACATCAATGTACGTCACGGTCAGTTTTTCAATCGAAAATACAAGTTTGTATTCGTTAAATTGTTTTTTTTGCATGATAAAACTATAAATTCCCCATGTTCAGTCTTTTGCCTGTACTTGTACTCTAAGATCTATCTTTTTGCCAAATTTCATGAACCTAGGTCATCGGGAAGTAGGTACCCTAAATTTTTTTATTCCTGTGTGAGTGTCGTAATATACGTTTTTTGCGGCAGAAACGGCCGTATCTATTTTTAACGTTAATTTAGAAGTTTGATTTTTTCACAGCTTCAAGGGACTGTAGATTTGAGTATATTATTATGGTTTTACTTTCAACTTGATGGTTCACTAATGTTTCACCAAAACAACATTGACAAATTTTTAGTTTACAAGCAACGATTGGGAAAAAGATGATTTATCATTTCATCATGATACAACAACAAATTTACTATTGTTGATACTCACAACTTTCCCGCAGAATTTTTAAACTTAAAAAGCCAGTTAGCTACAGCTCGATTTCTCTATTTCAGTTATTTTCATCGCGTATGTCCTACGGTATGCTACTGTATGGAAAGGCTGCTGACATATAGACTTTATTTGTCTTGCAAAAGCGTGCTGTACGTGCAATATACCAGCTAGGATCAAGGGTTTCATTAAGAGAACTTTTTAAAGAGATTGGAATTCTCACGGTGGCATCTCTATTAATTTTTGCAAACATGTTATATATCAATCAAAATATACATTTATACACCAAAACCAGCGATATCCACAATTTTAACACCAGTAACAAGCACAAACTACATGCTCTTTTCCTCCGTCTCCGTAAGATCCAGGGCTCGTTTGTGGGGCTCGGTATCCGCTTTTACAATGTCCCCTGTCTTTTCATGCCTTGCCTTTTAATGCATTTAAAAATAAAGTTAAATCTAACCTTTGTTCTAAGGCATACCTATTCTATCAATGACTATTTAGACAATAGGAATTGTTGGTCGCAGTGTTGAACGCAAGATATTTGTTATACTTAATGTTCTTTCTATATAGATGTCACTGCTTGTCGGGGGTCGGGTCGTCTTGCTGGCCATGGTATATTTTTATTATTATTGTTATAACGTTAAACTACTGTTTATTATTACTATTATGTCATCACTTTTGGCTCCAGTCACAATCCTATTGTTAGATTATACTATTGCACTTCTAAGCGGGCACACCATTTATGCCTGGAGGCATAATTCGTTTGGTTTGCTTGTTAATGCTTAAGTTTGTCTATTTCTGATGGCTTAATGGAGTGTGCTAGCTAACAATTGTCAATTAATTTCATTTAATTTGATTTACAGATTAAATATTTTGTTTTCCAGTGTCATGTATTGTAAAATACTTTGCATACTACTGTATAAATTCAAGTTTTAAAAACTTAACAAACCGATGTGCTGCTGGGGAGTTTGTTGCGCCACTTCTTCTTTCTCGCTAAAACACTAGGAAGTGGTGACGGGGGAACTGTCTTTATGTAGAACTTTGACGTTCAAAAAGTGCTGGCACTCAGCCTAATTTGAATAAATGACTTTTGATTTTGATTTTGAGTGTATTGTTTGCAGAACGGATGGTCGAATGAGCCGAAAATGCCAGAGTGTCCACTACATACCCGAAAGCGAATCATATCTAGCAGTGGACGTCTTACGGCTAAAATAATGACGATGAAGCAATATTTTTTTGCCTCATTATTTATTTGCGTTATATTCTGAATGGATATAAAGTAGATGAAATATTGAAAGCTAGTACAAACAAAAATAGTGCTGATATAAAAATAAAGTTTTTATTTTGAATATTTATTGCATTGCAATGTCAGATATTTTTGGCAGATTATAAAACTATCATAACACTTCTGAATAAACCATTGTTTTCGCATTTTATGAAGAGCACGATTTTATTATTTTGATGTAAAATTTTATGTAACGCAAAATTTTGTTGGTTATTTGTTACGTGAACACTTAGAAACAACATTGACCATTATCAACGGTAATGGGTTTTCTCTTTTTCCTTTCTTTTATCACAATAATTATTTTCACTAAATACTTCTCTATCTTTCCAGTGATTACTACACGAGTTTGAAATCTAGTTAGTAAAAATGTTAAAATCACTGACCGATAAACGAAACTTAGATAGACCACTGGGTCTACAAGCATATAATTTTGCACAATAGTTCCAAAAAACTATTTCGGAAGTCGGTTTTATTTCCTGTAAAAAAAAAAAAAAAATTTTTGTTGTACCCCACACCTAACATCACCACTGGAAAGTCATAGGAAATCGTTTACTTGGATGAAGTTTATTTGATGATTGTTTTGTTGGATTATTTGCTATTTCCTCCAGCTATTTTGATTTAAAAACCAAACTACTGAACCGATTTTGATAAAATTTCTATGGGACCAATCGGAACGTACCTATATCCTTTCACATGAAAAAAGAAAAGAAGAACTTTTCAAATCGGTTCAGAAATGACGGAGTTATTTTTTTTTTAAATTTATTTCAGACTAAAAATGCCCCTAATTGTTAGGAACAAAGTTATGAGATAACAAACATAAAAAAAATACAAGTGAATGGAAAGCTCCTTGTTTTGAAGTCGGTTAAAAACACTTTCTGCCTACACAATACAGTATTTGACTACTATGAAAAATCTATATAGATAAATGGATACTTATTTGATAGATAGTTTTAAAACATTACGATTGCTGAAAAATAAATATAATTGTTGGAAAAACAGAGAAGTTATACGCTTTTGAAATTATTATTCGATCTTTGTCAATCACAAAATGTCGTTTGTACAAGATGGCTTCAATTCAATATGGTGGGAAGAATATTCAAAAAATAATTAGCTGAACGGGTTTAATTAAATTGGGATTTTCGCAGATGGGAACTGTCATCAGGACAGATGTCGAGATCCTATTTAAATTAACTTACCATTATAAATTTCGAAACTAAACAATGAAACACTCGTTTAGTGAACATTGGAAAGCCCTTCCGTTTGAATATTCATAGTTAAATCCTTATCAATATTATAAACGCGAAAGTTTGTAAATATGGATGTTTGTTACTCTTTCACGTCAGAACGGCTGAACGGATCTTGATGAAATTTGGCATAGAGGAAGATTGTAATCTGAAATAACACATAATAACACTTTTTTATCCTGGGAGTATGTTTCTTTGGGATAATTTTCGACAATAACGCGGACGGAGCCGCGGGCGGTAGCTGGTACAAAATATAATGAAAATTAGTGCTACTATTATGCAATTAGAGTAGTATCGTAATGAAGTATAGTAATTAGAGGGGTCACATCATACAGCTTTGCTTAGCGCTAATATACTCTTTTTCTTTCCTATGTATGTGTGACGTCAACACTGGCGGGCACCCTCCACGCCAACTTCTTACGAGGCATGTGGATTCTCTGAACCCTGATTCGTGATTCACTAGTACAATCGAAACTGAATAGGTAAATACATTCTCATTTTATATTTGAATAAAAAACGCTTATTAGACTACTTTATTGGATCTATTGACCTATTTTTACCCTCAGATTTTTTTTTTGTCTCTCCTTGTTTTCTGTTTGTGTCTATACAATTGGGCATTAAAGCCGGGTATCCACTTGGCAACATTTGACGCGTGACATGATGCACAACATGTTGCTCATCATGTTTAACGGCAACGAGCAACCCTTGATTTAGTATCGTGTTCATATTGTGCGCCAGCTGGCGCTGTTGTGCAACGTTACCGAACAGGTTGAGCGTTACGTGTTGCGCGTCAAATGTTGCCTAGTGGATACGCGGCTTAAGTAACTTTTTGTCGTGTTCAGATGTAGGAACAGGAGACATAAGGTATGGGTCCTATGACACATCTTATTTACTATGTACCTAGCTATACTTGTCCCATGAAGAATGGAGGTATTATGTACTTTAGCTTTCGGGCTCCCTTCCTATCCACGACGCGGCTTCCTAGGATGTTTGGGTCAATGATAAATGACTGGACGTAAAACAATTAAAATGAGCTCTTAACAATACCTATCGGCCATTGTTATATCCAACTTTCAACAGCAAAAAAACATCCAGAAAAATAAAATAATACCGCTAAAAATTATCACTTAGACCAAACAGTACGTACCTAAAATCGTAATGGCGACACGAAAACATTCAGAGTCATTAAAACAGAATTAATGGCCTAAGAAATTAACGAAGAGTCTTCTCAATCCTTCGTACATTCTAAGTATTGACTCAGTCCTTTTGAAGGACATTATCTACACTGTGACAAGCTTCATCGATAACAATTTGATTTGCATTTGTTTTTATTATTTATATCTAAAATTGTATTTAAGTTTAAAAATCAATCTGCCTAGGCTTTTCTTAAATTAATTGGAGTCGCAAGTATGACAGACATAGGGTGAAGTTGATTCAGTGCTGCTTTAATTTATGGGCTCATCAATTCATGGGTTTAATTTAAGTAAATATACTTAATATGGTGTCATATTATCACCATCACTTGATCTCATTTTGCCAATTTTCTTTTTTGAAAACATTATGTTTTTAGGGTTTCGTACCCAAAGGGCAGGCAACGGAACCCTATTAATAAGCCTCCGCTGTCCGTCCGTCTTTCCGTCTGTCTGTCAGCGGGCTGAACCTCAAGAACCGTAATAGTTAGACAGTTGAAATTTTCACAGCGTGTGCATTTGTATTGCCGCTATAACAACAAAAAATAAAGATGAAATTAAATTAATAATTAAAGGGGGCTCCCCTACAAGAAACGTATTTTTTTTTCCCTTTATGATACGGAACTCTTCGTGTGACAATAAATATTATACAATAATGTGAAATATTCAAGATTAATTATAAAAGAACGTTCGCATTCTAATCTCAGATGTAATCTGTCAAAGGCACAGTAATTTCCCTACATTTTGACCAGTATTAAACATTGTTTGTTGCTGAGATGATATTGCGACTTGCATAATTAATGTTATTTAAGTACGAGAATAGATATTTAGATATAACCAAAGTTTCCGTTCACTTTGACACTATATTGTTTTCGTTATTGAGCGATTGCATAGTTTCACGACAGTCTCTCTTCACGGTATTTCAAACAAAGTCGTAAGTCCTTCTTGGAAATGAATGAACCGATTTTAATTAAAATCTTTAGTAAAGTTTTAAGTACAGTTTAGATCTAAGTAGTTACATCAATTTTAAGTTATTTATAGAAAGTAAAAAATCTATTTCTCTTTCATTCAGTCTGTATAAGCACTTTAACAAGGTATTTTTTTTAAGTTTATGCAAAATATTTTTTTCATCACACCATCAAAACGCCTTATAAATTACTATGTTACTCGCTGATAATGTAGCTATCCATTGCTGAAAGAATTTTCTAATCGGTCCAGTAGTTTTTGAGTTAATTCATTACATACACACACACACACACACACAAATACAAATGTTTCCTCTTTATAATATTAGTGTAGAAGTGTAGATATAGATTAATCAATTCGATTTTTACGACCCCAAGCTTAATGTTATTTATCATTCGTTATAACACGAATTGATGGGTAACAAACTAACAACTACTACTACCAACCTTTCTTTTATGGATTTTTACATTAACACGTGGTTGATGGAATGAAAACACGCACTTAGTTACTGTTGACGTAAAATAAGTAATTATGCTGAAAGGCATGAAAAATAATAACATTGTAATTATGAAACGATATTCGTGAAATAACATCAGAATGTGTAATTAACAAATAATTTAGTTACTTGTCGCTCATAAAGTACTTAATAATACCGTTGCTACGCGTTATGTAATTTTGATTAATTTGTGTATTACTTTTTGTTGCTCTTATTCTTTTAATTGCTTTTTTAGGGTTCCAAACCCAAAGGTCAACGGGATTGTATTACTAAGGCTCCGCTGTCCATCCGTCCGACCGTCCGTCTGTCTGTCAGCGGGCTGAATCTCATAAACCGTAATAGGTAGATGGTTGAAATTTTCAGTGTGTACTTCTGCCGCTATAACAATCACACTATATCACACTAACATTATAAAGGCGAAAGTTTGTGAGTGTGTGTGTTTGTTTGTTACTTCTTCACGCGCAAACGGCAAGACCGATCTAGATGAAATTTTTATTCCGGGAGTATGTTCCCTTGGGTTAATTTTCGACAATAACGAGGGCGGAGCTGCGGGCGGTAGCTAGTAAGTAATAAAAGTACTTAGTATTTTATGTTGTATGATGGTCATGAAAAACAATGGCTATTCACTCTTGACTTAAATACCCCCAGGTTGTACTAAGTAAACACGGAATCAGACAGGGAATTCCACTCCTTAGCTGTACGCACAATGAAATTATTCCCAAAACGAATTGAATCTGTAGAAATTTAAAATATATGATCCTCAAAGATTCTTAAAACCTATTAAAAATCATGGCGGCTATGCCTTATCTCGGGATAAAGGCAGCTATTTGCACAACGCTAGCGGGATCGGTTTTTCCTACGTTTGGCTAGTTATGAAGAGCTTGTAAACGACCCTTTATTTGAACCCTAACTTGCGTTATGGGTGCTCTTTAACCTATATACTGAAATAAAGTGGAACAGTGCAACTCGGTAAACTAGATTGGAAAATGAGATATGCATACAGATTGTGAGCAACCTAACATAGCTTAATAAGATTCCTTAATTAAAAAAAAAAACTTTTACAAAAAAATACAACCGACTTCCAAAAAAAAAAAAGTCGTTGTCAAAAATAGAAAAAAACAACAGAAAACTCTGACTGCTGAAATTAAATTAATTAATTTGTAGTGTTTTTTATTTGGAAGTCGGTTGTATTTTTTTTTAATAAGTTTTTTTTTCACTTTTATTGGTTCACATGTGCTTACCCCTTCACAGTGTATCGGCGTGATGTTATGTTATGAACTGGTGTAAAAACTAGACAGATATAAGATTTCAGCAATCCCAGTTCATTTGCTATCATTTACTGAGGAGTTCCGTTGAATATTTTTTCAACCAATCACAGCTAGATATGTCAAAATTTTATTTCAACTAACTGGGCCTTAGAATGGTAATGTCGCAATCGACACTTTCAATAATTAAATCTGTTAGTTTTATAAGTCTGTTTTTCGCTACAGAAACGACACGACCACTGCATACCAACGACCAAGTAAAAAAACTTGGTAGCAACAAATTTCCAATAATACTTAGCCGAGAACCGATAGAAGGAATATTCTATTTACCTCACCTTAATCTCGTAAGTACAATTACTACGACTACACTTCCAATATACTTGGTAAATCCGTTTGGCTTAGCAGTATAAATGTTCTGTACTTCTCGAAGGACGTTAAGTTTCTACCGAGACAAATGAATGAGCAATTAAGAAAACGGTTGTCTTGAAACTTGTAGGAGCGAGTTTTTGGAGTTTACTCCTTAAGAAACGATTTTCATATTTAGCCCGCGCTATGAAAATTTTATGAGGAGGTAAATCGAGCGTTAACTAAAAGTGAGGCGTTACGTTCCTTTGCGCACCTTTCACTTCGAGATTATGAATGTGTGTATTTACAAAGTATACAAAGATTAAACTCCAGTCGTGCGTCGGAGCTGACACACACACTTGTTTTAAGGGGATTTTGGCTAAATAATAGCAGACGTACGGGTCGTCTTAGAGGACGGGGCCCGCTAGTGCCAGAGCCTGCCAGTGTCGCGGAATTTGTTCGAAAGAGTCACCGCGGCCCTGGAACGCAAAGGGCTTTAGAAGGAACACGGATAGGTTTTAGTCAGTAAGAGTCTGACACGCCCTTCCGCTCCGCCCAGAGTGGAAGAAGTCATTTGATGATTTCCAATCCTTAAAAAAAAAAGGGTCGTCTTCAAGGTTAAGCAACGCTTGCTGAGGTCAGGTCGTGGATGGGTGACCATCTTATCATACCAAGATGCCGCTATGACTCGAAGAGCTAGTTGAGCTGCTGGTCCAGGTTGTCCGCCAGCCAAGAACGCTGGCACCAGTTTTGTCAGATTACCTACAGCACTGTCTTTCCTTCTCTCTTTAAAATCCATACAAAGGTTGTCTTTAAAAGATCGCTTTTAGCGATAAGGCCGTCCATTGTGTCACCCTATGTAATGTTTTTCTTTATCTATATTTTCTGTAACTTATATGGTGTAATAATAAAGAATATTCTATTCTATTCCTAATGAAGAAGGTTTCGTCTCCAAATTGTGATGACTGTGGAGTAGTTGATGAAGTGTTTCATATCCTGATGGATTGTGTCCGGAATGAAGATACGAGGATCATTGTTTTTTGGGTGCTGTAAATCTTTTGATATTGGTATTTGTAACATAATACTCGCTTGTCCAATGTTCAAGAATGCTAAACAGTTGTATAAGTTAGTCTTAAGGTAGATTGTAACAATTTTTAGATTTTTCTGTACTGAGCGATATGGTCGCTAAGCGACAAAGACTTTAAATCAAATAAAAAAAAAAAAAACCGTTTGGCTTAGCAGTAAATGTTCTGGACGATTCCGCTACTGAATGTCGAAGTTTGAAATGTCGACGTATGTTAGTTCTAAAGTACAGGATCTCGATGTACGCCAGTTCGAAAGTTCACTGGAGCGAAGTATGCAAGGCCGACGTATCGTTAGTTAGAAAGCATACGAGTGCGATGTACGCCAGTTCGAAATTACCACACATTACACCAACATGAATAACTAAGGCGGTTATCACATGGCCGCCGCATAACGCTGCGGTGTACGGAGAGACGAAATCCACCCCCGCACGGAGATGCGGTGTGAGTGTGTAATAACCCTGCAGTTTTTGTATGCAAATCAAGATTTTACAGTGTAAAGTTCAAAACCGCAGCACCACACACCGGAGCGGTGTCCGGTGCAGTGTGATAACCACCTTACAGCTCGCGAATTCGCCCGCATTAAAAATGTTTTTTGCACCAACGCATCATACTGTCGCAATAATAATAATAATAAATACTTTATTTGAGCAATAAAGTGTCCAATGTCCTAACCCAGTCATATGCTGTCAAAGGAACCCGGTAAGCGTTACAAGCTAAAACACAAACAGACAGAATTACTTCACATGAATCACTATGGTCGACGCCAGATAAATTTGCAATAACGGTCATTGACCTACCTACATTTATTGACATACTTAATACCGAAAACAGAAATAGCTGTCCTGGATTTACATCTATAGGGATCCTTTACATTTTCTAATAATGAAAGACGATTAAATTTATTGTCCAGGTACCCGCGAAGAGATACGTGTATTAAGGAAAGGGCAATGACCGTTATTCTAATTTTATCTGGCGTCGACCATAGTATGGATAATAAATAATATCAAGATAGATGGGCCAGAGTCGTTACGCAATGAGAGCCAGAGGACGGGCGTCATCGCCGAGGATGGCCCAGGTAATTAAAAACGGATGTGTCGAAGGGAGCAACAGACTGGGAAGAATGGCATAGCCTTCCATTCTTCCAGGGGAGACCATGGCACAGCAGAGGGACAATACTCATAGGTTGATAATCAAAAAGAGGATATATGTATATTTTTGGGAGGCTTCCACTGTCCTACTGTTATATAAGAACAGTCATGCTAACGTATTAAATGCGTTATCTTTCACTGCAAGAGAAGACGGATGAAATTCTCCCAACAAACTGTTCAGAAATGCATTTTATTCCTTTTCTAAACCTACGCATTCACTGACAGAGTCTACTTCATGTGAGAATAACAATATTTGCTATTCAATATAACCAGAGGTAGCTATGACACCCACGCCTCTTTGGACCGTTTTATCACCACCTACATGTAGATCGGACTCTGCAAGTTAGGTAGCTGGATTTCTTTGATTAATATTTATTGGTGACACATAAGTTTAAACTAGTAGACAGTTTAAATACACACACCTAGATCTAAACAGCGTTAACTCAAAAAAGCACTTTTTTCAGAAAAGGCGAAAATCTGATTAGTGTTTCCCTGTGGACTGCATGAGTTTTCTGTATAGATTAATGATTTTATGCAGCTGGAAGATATATGTTGTAGAAGTCTTGTGTTTTAATGATGTTTTTGGGCTGAAAATTAGATTTTTGTAGTTATAATGCTGTTGCTTAACAATGTATGTTTATTCGTTTTTTGAACTGAACCCGTATTGGTGAATTTAGCCATGTAGCGTCGAGTAGTAGAGATAAGTTTAAATCTGTTTTATTTGTGGGAAAGTATTAAGATAAGGAATTCGATGATATGCATAACTAAAAAATCTCAATTTTTGAGTTAGCTCCCTTTAGATCTAGGTGTGCGAATGTTTAATTTCAAAATTAACAAGAGACAATGAATACAGAGAAATGTCCGTTGTTATGCGCGTCAATAAGCTGAGTGGTCGGTGAATTATTCCACACGACCCCGCGCCTTCCTTGCGGTGGCCGCGCGCCGGGGTGCCAGGCATATGTGATGCGCCGACTTCATTAAGGATTGAAAGGCCTCCATATTACCTTCCCAAATTCCTATAAAAGTTAAGGCTTGTGTTTAAAGTAAAGCGTTCACTTCTCACTTTATTTCTTACAATCTCGTAAGACAAAATTCTTGGAAATTGATGGACCTTTTGTAATTAAACTTGATACACTTCTTCGGTGAAGTATTTTTAACCCAAATGTTGACTGGTAGAGAATGCCTTGTTGCATTAAGTTCGTCTATGTACCACTACTGTACATAAACTTTAAATATGTAAATAAGATTGATTCTTACATATCCTGGTTTTCATTTATAAATTGCGAACCATACTTGGCAATATATAAATTTTCTATTAAATGTGTAATATTTAAACGTTATCACAGAAATAGCTGCAAATAATCTTGACGTTAAAGCGGTATTTCTCACTTAGGCATTCATAGCCAAGCACAGATTCGTTCAGACGTAGGTAAAGGAATGGAAATAAATACTTTAGGATGCTCGAGCCAAATACCAGCTAGATACCTTAGCTGGCGTCGTTGTAGTAGGTACCTACCTACATTTTTCCATCTCGCAGGCATATTCTAATAATTGCGTAAGAACCTCCAAAACAGAAACAAAAAAAACATTAAGTTTTTTAACGTAGTAGATACAACAAGGTAACAATAATGACAAGAAAAGATCTAAAAAAAATACGAAAATATTTTTTGACTCAAAAGTCTAGATTCAATTCATTCGCCGGTTGGCATTTCCCCCTTTTATTTCTTAGGATTTTTCTGATTCGGGATGAATACGGAACAAATCAATGACCACGTGTCTAAATTATCATCATCTGCTTAGCCTTTTCCCAACTATATTGGGGTCGGCTTCCAGTCAAACCGCATACAGCTAAATACTAGAATTTTACGTGGAGGGGCTGCCTACCAGACCTCCACAACCCATTAACTAGGAAACACGGTATATTTACGTGACTAAATTATCAATCACAAAAAATAGATCTATGTAGGTAGGCGTACTACTATCACAAAATACGCCGGAGTATGCCTTTCAAAGCTTTGAAGGATCCACTTTCTTTTTCTTTTTGTTTTATTTCTTTTTTTATTTTAATTTTATTTTTTTTATTTTGAAAATCTACGTGCTGTGTTAATCTTACCGCACTCATTTATTTAATTGTACACAATACTTAAATGTAACCAAACCCAAGGGGTGGAGACCTGGTGTCCTGAAATACAGACTTCACGTCTAGTTTAGGCACCAGTCTCCCACAGTATAATTATGGCTGATATGCATTCGGTATTGATACCTCTTTAATGTACCTATATTGTGGTGAGAAATAAATCATTATTATTACTTCGGAGAACGTGCCAGAAATATTAACACACAGGTTTTTTTTTTTTTACGTCTCTGTCATGTTTTTAGCAAGTTCCTATTGCCAGATATCACGACATACGCACGGCTGGATATATATTTAATTATTGACATTTCTTACTTTCTTTTTTGGATGGGAAATCATTCAAAGTATTCCACCTGCTCTGGGCGGAGCTAGGGAGTGTCAAACTTCTACTGACTAAAACCCACCCATGTTACTTTATATGCCCTTTGCTTTCCAGAGCCGCGGGTACTCTTCCGAACAATGCCGTTACAAGTCTTTAGGATACCTGATTTGTTTTTAAGGTTCCGTACCCAATGGGTAACCAACGGAACCCTATTATTAAGCCTCCGCTGTCCGACCGTCCGTTCATCCGTCCGTCTGTCTGTCAGCGGGCTGTATCTCAAGAACCATAATAGGCAGACAGCTGAAATTTTCACGGAGTGTGTACTTTCATTGCGGCTATAACAACCAATAATAAAAATAAAATTGAATTAAAAAATAAAGGGGGCTTCCACACAAGAAACGTGTTTATTTCGATTTATGTTACGGAACCCATCGTGTGAGAGCCCGACTCGCACTTGGCCGGTTTTTATACTTGTAAACCAAAAGTTGACAGGTACAGAGAGTTTGTTGTCTTTCTCTCTTTGAAATTATACTCCGCTCTATAAATACATTTTTTTCTAGAACACGATATGCCACACCTACGTTGCTTTGATACATTTAAATCACAAGTAACTATTGTTAATCTGTCTGTATATGTTTTTTCTTTGAACGTCTCCTTTACTTGGTTTGATGAGATTTAGCACCCCACTCACATTGGAGATTTGTAACGAGAAATCTTTATTTTTCAGGCATCGAGACTGAGCCTACTGTGATGTTCCTATTTTTGTTTTGAATTAAAGTAATAAATACTTAATAAAAAATGAAATTGGTGAGTATCTTTGTGAGCCAATAGGCTTAAGTTTCAGGTTTCGTAATTGGCAAACAAATCTCAAACTTCTAGGAAAAAAGTGAAATTGAATGAAATCTAGATTTGATGATAGTGCGTCATCAACCTAGTCAACCTTTGCGTTATTTAACGAAAGATAAGTTAAACATTAGGCATCGTGATTACGTACAAATTTTTTATGTGAATAAATTCTCTTTTGACAAAACCTCGGACAAGAAATACCTTCATTATTTGATAAAAGAAAAGTAATTCCAGTACAATGTTATGTGTGAGCATTGTTTGTAATATTCCCTCCAACAGGCAATAGGCACCAACTTCACATTCGAATACAGGTTCTCATTCCTCTCACAAACCCTAAGCGACTAACACATTATTTTCCCATTTACCGGTAACACGAACAAACATTACGTACGAATACATACGTACTAACACAATAACGACAACAAATTCACAAAATTGACGTCTCAAAATCCTTTATTATTAGTCTTATAAAATGACCAGCCATCGGATTCTGATAAACAAGATATCATCACAAACAATACGAAGTACCTATAAGGCGTTCATGAGCCTCTATTTCTCTCTATTATTTAAGGTCCAATGATGCCGACAGTATGTGTGAGGGCGAGGGAAGCAAGTAACATAAGGTTTTATTTGATCTGGTTTTTTTCCGTTGTTTTTCTTTAATGTGAATGTATTTGTCTTCCGGCTCAGAAAGCGGTATCTTCCGGAACGTGTCCCTATAGGAAATGGGGGGATTATATCTGGGTGATACGTCCGCCATGTTGTGAAAGTCTAAGTCATTCTGAGATCAGAGTAGATGCTCTTTGTGTTGGTTTCTCTAAAGGACGACAGTTATATGTACAAGCACTTCGCCCGCGATTTCGTCCGCGCGGATTTAGTAGGTACTCCACAAACTTCAACGCCCCCTCTAACCCTTTTAAAAGGTAAGTTTTGGAAAACTAAGCACTACGATATCCATTCAACGGTCCCAGGATCAGCCTACTTTTCACCCCGTCCACCCCGTCAGGCTTTGATTCAATAATTTTATCAAAAAGCAGTCATTGTGACTTAACCATAATAGTTAGACAGAAAGCCTTGTGAACATTTTTCTAGGTAATATGAGTACTTTAATTATGTAGTACATTATTTTTATGTATCATCAATATTTTTCGCAGCGCATGCGATGAAAGACATTTTATGACATTTTTTTTAAACCTTGGGTGACATTATTCATTGATAATATAGGACATAAATATGTCGATCAAAGGTAAAGCTATGCTTGGCGGGGATATAATGTCGGTTTGTGGATGTGCATCAGAAAGCACTTTAAGCCGTTTTGGTTCCGACTGACATGTGACGATGATGACTCCACATCAGATTTTATTTAAAATATTTAATTTAATGTTTCAAGTGTAACAAAATACTGGCAGCATTAAAATATAATGTTAATGCTGTTAATTTGCCTTTAAATTGGTTAACGTCTGGCATAACCAGGCGGATTATAGCGATATTATGTCATAGAAGAAAGATTGAACCAGTTTTTACTAAACACATTTTGTTTACGAAAACCCGCTCCTAGAAAAGCATAAATACTTATTTATCCTACCAATAATAAACCTATTACAAAAATCATATTAACATAACCTGAAAAACGCAGATCTACAGAATTCCAAATCAAGAAAATATTTACCAAATATTATAATATATTTTCGTAGGATACGGGAATAAGGAATCTGTGGTAAGCTGACAGTCTTTGAGTATTTACCTGAAATACCTTCTTTACATATCAGTACCTAACCTTCATAAATAATCTCTAATCATAAATAGTCTTTTTCAGAGGGTTTATAGAGTATTAGCTTTTGCCCGCGACTTAGTCTGCGTGGTAGTTTAGCTTCCATTTTTATTTTTAAGATTCTAATTTTTAAAACGCTTGAACATATTTTTTTTTTTTTATCAAGTGCCTTAATAAATAGGTTAATGGTTTTATATTAAATAATGACGGGCTCCTATGGAAACTTTCATCCTCTATTTCAACCCCTTCAAGTCCTTTTTTCGCGACAAAAGGTGCCAAAAGCCTGTGTCTTTCTCGAAGGCCTCCTGGGCCAAATTTTGGGTCTAATCTATCTCTATAGATTAGACCCAAAATTTGGCCCAGGGAGGCCAAATTTTATCTAAATCGGTTCAACAGTTTAAGCGTGAAGAGGTCACAGACAAACTGATAGACAGACACACTTTCGCATAATTATAATTAGTATGAATCGTGAAAGTTCGATTGAAAAAGGGAACAAAAGGCGGATTACTATTTATTCTAGAGACACAGGTATTTGTTTATAGTACTTATTTTTCGTGTCGATTGAGTACTAACTTAAGATTAATGTCTTTTAATATAATTGGTAAGCATAAAGCAACTTAGATTTGGCTCTGTTACTGGCCTCGTATCTTGTATGGTGTAGGTGCTTGTGCAAGCCAGGCAGCAAAGTTAGTGACGCTCAATAGCACCATGTTTATGATGGGTGGATGATACCCCATGTATATTTCTAGTACTTAAGTAGTTAGATACAGTAATTTAAGTTTTATAAAGAGTTCTGGCAAAAGTATGCTACTGAAATTCCGATGGTCAGCGGAGCTAACGAGTCCTGGACAGGAGACCGCGTATCGACGAGTGCAGCGTGAGATGCAGATAGAATAACCGATGACCTTAAAAACAGTGACTGGGTCAAACTGGATACGGAAGGAGGAGAACTGCCGGTCGATTCTGTAAACATATCGAAGTAAAGGCTTGGGTGAAGTGATCACGAGGTGAGCTGGCAATCCATATAATCAAGATGTAATGACAGCTCACTTCGTGGTCACGTAACATCTTGACTATATGGATTGACACTTCTAGGCAAGCGTGCTCCATCTTCGACCACATCATCGCTTACCGTCAGGTGAAATAGTGGTCAAACGCGTGCCTATCAGATGGTTGGCAGAGTGGACAGTTTCTTGGCATGTCACAACTGTCAAAGATCTACAAATGGCAGCTGTGATAGCTTGACGTGTTTTCGGGGCACGGAAGAAATTCGGTACCTATTTTAGAATAGTCGGACTGACTTCGACAAGTTTTACTTAATCTTGAAGATCGACCCGCGTGCCTTCTATTGTTTAGCTGCATTTATTAAAAACAAGTGTACTATAAATCCCACCCCACCTCTAATTGAAAAATATGCAACCTTAAGAAAGCCACAAAACACAAACATTTCAATGCAATTATAATATATATTGAAACCCAAACAATTATAATTAAATACACAAATGTGCACTCGGCCTTACAAAGCGACCGCAACAGGAAGCCAGCCCAAAGTGTGTACCAGCATACAGATGGCAGTCATTTGCAAGCTCGCTCCGTTTACCCCGAAAGAGTCGGGCGGAAAGATACGAAAATATACGGAAATATCCGACTGGAAGTGTGTGTGTATTTTAGTAATGGGACCTTGGTTACCTCTCTACTTATGCAGTGATCGAGAGTGATCATTTAGATCTTCGTAAGATGGTTTCAATAGATTTAAATATACTGTTTCTATTTAAGTATTTATTAACACATTACACGTACACATGCATATACATTCCTATAATTTCATCAAAACTTTTGTTTATTTTTAGTACTTAAATTTGTTCCATTTTTTTTTTATATCTCTTTTCTTTTTATTTACTTTATTTCGATTACATTTATGTATTATAATTTTGTATTGATCCAAATGAACGTGAACGTGAACGTGACTCATCCTTTGAAAGGTCTATTGGAAAACCAGCGTCAGACAGCATCAGTCTGTCTGACATATCGCTGAAATGAACCTTTTTAGTGCAGCCGTGAGATACGCACTTAGTTTTTGGCATAACTACCTTTTTCTTGTTATTTTTACAGTGCGTGTTTCATTTAACTGTGCTCAATAAATTTTATTCTTTCTTTTTCTTTCTTTCTTTGTATGGTTTTTTATCAATCACAGGCTCGCGTTTAATCACAATCTTACCTGATAGAAAGAGACGTTGTGGTAAACTTCACGAGACTTCTAGGCAAGCGTGCTCCATGCTTCTACAAAACACATGTTTGCCTAGAAGTTTACATTCACAACCCCAGGTTTTAGCTGTAAGGAAACACACACTCCGACAGGGAAAGTAGAGTGGGGGCTCCATTTTCCGCACTTGGACTCCCAATTGGTCCGTTGTGCGTAGGTGTCCTGGCTAAGTTAGCCAGCCTAGCTCCGCCCAGAAGCACAGAAGTTTCCTGGGAGCTTTACAGGCTTCGCGGAGCGACCTCACCGTTCCGAGGATTTGTTCACGTTGGGTAGCCATGGCCTCGCATTACAGGATGACGTGGGCGGCTGACTCTTCGGCGTCAGAATAGCCCCTGCAGAGTGGGCTGTCCGTGGCGCCTATGTTAAAGAGATGTTTGTTTAGGAGGCAGTGGTCCGTAATTGTCCCTATTATTGTTCTGAGGTTATTTCTACTTAGGCTGAGTAGTCGGTTTGTTAGTCAGGGTGTAGACTTGGCATTGCTATTTTTGACTGCCTGCACCGACAGGGAATTTCACTCCTTAGCTGCGTTCAGCTAAGGAGTGAAATTCAAACAATGAAGCATTCCGTAAACGTTTTTTGCGTATTGATGGTATGTCCACCATGTACCGGTGATGCATCATCATTTGTTTTTTAGTCCGATAATGGAACGGGTCAAGCGGGGTTTGAACCGTATTATGTTAAATTACAGCAAAATCTTGCAAGGTACCTCTTGAAGTTATACTGACTACCTACATAATATTAGCATCTATAAATAAATTAAATATACTAGCTAATAGTTTACCGAGTCATAGTCATAGAGCCAGAGGCGTTTAAAGTGGTAGCTCCTTGTTCTTGGAAATTAATACAGATTCTATGGAAACATTATATAGGTACGGAAAGATACCTACACCTAAAAAGTTGGTTGAGAACTATTTCAATAGGTAATCAGGAAGACACAGAAAGCAATTTGGAAATTGTGCATTGAAATTGAACAATCAAAGAAGAAAGAAAGAAAAATTTTTATTTGGGACTCGCACAAGACAAACAAAACAGTAAAATAAAATTAAAAACTAAACAGTAATATAATGTAACAAACATGGATAATTTTATAATAAAATATTTATCTGTTCGAGGCCAAAGTGGTCCCCATCTCAGCTCAATCCCTCTCTTTCTCTGTAAACTCTTGTTCAAGAATAAGACTTACAAGAACGACAACTTGCCAGGTTGTATGAAATACCGTAAATAATTATTATGTTTAACTGCGGAAAAGTTGAAAGGGAATCACTCGTCTTAGTATGTTCATGTGAAGAGAAGGGATGATACGCATGTAACTAAAATAGTAACATGCGTTTAGTGAATAAAGGGATTTAGTGACAGCATGACGGCTGACAGGACAGAATGGAAGAAAAAAACGTGTTGCACCGCCCCCAAGGAACATGGGATACGGGCAAGAAAGTCCACTCAATACGTAATTTTATTAAATACTTAATTAATAAAATATACAGAGGTAATATTTTGCGTGAAAATTAAAAATCATGGAACTCATTCAGTTTCTCAAGTTATAAGCGTGCACCAACACACTCACAAAAAGTATTCATGTTAAAATAGTTATTGTAGACGCACTTGGCGACAGACGAGAGTTTGGCTTGTTCCGTATTGTGTCAGACGTCAAAGAATAGCACCATCCCATCACTTCCCGTGTGTGTCGTAAGAGGCGACTAAGGGACTCACCAGAGAATAGGCAGCAGCATTCTCTGTGGTTCTGTGCGTGTGGTGTGGTGATGGTGGTCCTGGGGCAGGCCTATGTCCAGCAGTGGCCGTCTTTCTGCTGGTATAATGATGATGATGATGATGATGATTGGCTACTAAGGTTGGGAACCACTCAAAAACTACTGCCTGTCATGATTTAAGTAAACCGAAACTTGTTTTCGAAGTCTGTATATAGCCTATATAAATGAAAACACTGGCAATACTGGTTCATATGAACATTTTGAAACTATTATAAATCCTGTCACCGAAATTAAAAAAAAACTTTCCAATTGCACAAGACGTCAAAAAAAACTCAAACTAGTCAAGGATCGTGACTACTATTCTGACAAAATATTCCAAGCTGTCTGTTGCAGTTAGTGAAATCAAATCTGTGATAAAAGACAACATATTCGTCGTCTCCACCTTAAGTGCTTGGAACACTGGCAGCATTGTCAAGTTGAATGGCACTGCTAATTATTGGGCCGAAGAAAATCCCAGCTTTCCACAAAATATAGGCAAAGTAAGGGGTTATCAAAAAGACAATCTCTTTAGAAACTATGCCCAAATTCAAATAAGAAGATCTACTTCATAATTAACTTCATTCTCAAACTACACTTCACGAGTTTCGGGTTTAATAAGAAAACTTTATAGTTATGTCCTAGCCAGAGCTTTGCGTGATTAATAGCCATAAAGAGACCTACGTCACTTTGGGACCTTATTCTGTCAACAGACTATGTTTATACAATAAATTATATCCCTTAATTCCTTTGGGGGCTATCAGTTTGATGGTGGCCTATATTTACATGCATAAAGGAGTAATTAATTAAACGGTTCATAATAAAACAATTAGTTACTTATGTAAATTCTACTGCATGGGCATATAAAGACATAATATTATGAAAAATGGCAACGCGAAGGGCTTTATAAGGAACACGGATGGCTTTTAGTCAATAAGAGACTGACACGCCCTTCCGCTCCACCCATAGCGGAAGAAGCCATTTGATGATTTCCCATCCTTAAAAAAAGCAGATGGTAACAAACAGACCGCCAGACGGGAGGCCTACTAACGCTGCTCGCGTTAGTAGGCCTCCCGCTGGGCACACCACTATTGTGGCGATTGGTCCCCTCTTTGAAAAGTGGTTAGAGAGGCGCCACGGCGTCATTACCTACCCTGACGCGGACACGGTTGTTTCGGGAGCTACCTGTTTCGGATTCCGCGGGAGGACACGCCCGGGTGTCACCATTATGTGGATCGCCCGGAGGTCACGGTGGAGCATACGGTGGAGGATTGCCCTGCTAGGGCGGAGCACCGCCGTGTCCTCGGAGAGGCGATCGGCGTCGGCGACCTCTCGCGTCCCGCCCTGGTTCAATCCATGGTCCGGAGCGAGGGGGCATGAGAATCAGTCACCTCCTTCTGCAAGCGAAGGAGGAGGCAGAACGCGAGAAGAGAGAGGCAAACCTCACGCCCCATCCGCCGCAATAGAAGAAGACGCCCCGGGCGTCGGGAGTCGCAGGGTATTTCTCGGCCACCGTAGGCGTAGGCCTGTGGATGGCAAGCGAAGAGTGGCTCAAAGTCCGATAAGGACCAGGCCCGGGTCGACGGCGCGTTGTATTCCAATATTGAACATACAAGAAACGTAACTCCCAGGGTTGCGGAATTTCTTTGAAAGAGTCACCGCGGCCCTGGAACGCAAAGGGAACTAGGAGGAACACGGATTGGTATTAGTTAGTAATAGTCTGACACTCCCTTCGGCGAGTCGTTTGATGATTTCTCATTCTAAAAAAAAATTGGTTGTCTGTAAAGTCGGTTTACGGACGATAGTTTAACGTGACAACGTCATAACAAAACATTGATGAAATGATTGCATACTTTTATGCATAAAATTGAATCGTGCAGCGCTCTCGCTCCGATCGTAACGTTACAATGAGCGTAACGTTACAATGAGTCATCCTTTTTCCGTGCATGCAGCAGGCGTTTATCGATTTATTCGACGTTGTCACGTCAAAATATTTAATAAATATACATAAAACTCTTCCGTTACTGGTGACTAGGAGATTGAGTGGCTGACAGACAGCGGCCAGTCATTTGATTATTTCCCATCCTTAAAAAAAAGAAACGTAATACAATTTTCTATCTTACAGTAAGATGCTGACTGTATTAGAGCATCAGAAATATAAGCTAAACTTTGATTGCAAAAGTATTTCGTTTCTATTTTCCAAGCAGCTGACAATCGCAGGGTTTAAAGTCAAACTGAAAATTTAAAGAAAAAATTTTCACTCAATCGTCGAAGCCGGTGGTTCTCAAACTTTTTATATCACCGACTTTGTAGGACGATTTTATTTTACCGCCACAACATTTTTTAATAGAATAAAATCTAAGACTTAGAAATCGTTGAACAACCGGTAAAAATCAAAGTGGCTATTGACCAGCCAATTTTTTCCAGGCATCACATCAGGAATCAATAAAAGACACCAGTTTTGGAAAAATCTACTTAAAAAAAAAGATGTAATAAATTGAAAACTGTATTTTTTAATGTTTCTATGATTATATTAAAGCAATATTTAAACTGTTTAATGATGATATGAATTTAAAAGTAAGTGAACAAAAAAAAAGAATTAAAATAATTTCACTACCCTCTCAATAAAATTAAAAACCACAAGGGTGCGATATCACCAGTGATCGGATAATCGGCCGCTTATATACATAAACTTCTTCCCGTGAAAGAATAATATGGACATTCCTTTCTGAATAAATAAGGTAATCCCGGGTTCCCGGAATTGAACAATTTAGTAAAAACAACTATAACAATTTAATGAAATTATAGCAGTGGTTATTTTGATTTAGTATCTTTATTTTATTCAAAACCTATATTATTTACTAGCACTTCGCCCGCGACTTCGTCCGCGCGGATTTAGTAGGTACTCCACAAACTTCAACGCCCCCTCAAACCCTTTTTAAAGGTAAGTTTTGGAAAATTAAGCACTACGATATCCATTCAACGGTCTCAGGATCAGCCTACTATCCACCCAGTTCACCCCGTTCACCCCGCCAGAGGTTGACTATGTAAACATTGTTAGATCTGTTTCAAATTTCCCACTTTTAGCTTGTTCATTCCAATTTCCACGTAAATTGAAGTAAGCAATAATGTCCTCCCCTGAAAAATTCATCAACCCTTTTCGCCCCTTATATTTGTTATTCTTAATTTTTTATCCAAAACATTAATGCCGTGCATTAAGTTTCTCCCCAGTTAGCTCAAACCGCAACATTTTTCTTACTTAGAGCATCGAAAAATCCAAATATTTGTTATTTTTCTTTTTTTATCCAAAACATTAATGCCGTGTTTCAGCTTCATCGGACTAAGCGTTAAGATTCTCCCCAGTTCGCTCAAACCGTAACATTTTTCTTACTTAGACCATTTTTATGCCCGTCGTAACTTTAAAACGAAAGGTCCGATTTGAGTAATTTGAAGTGTAGTTTACATGTACATTATCAACCTTAATTCTAAACAAACAAACTAACTAATCTTTACTCTTTATAATATTAGTTTAGATAGATTAGATATATAATCCTGATGATGTGTCTGTTTGAGTATTATTCGCAAATTATCGGCATTCGATTGAACTGAGTCTATAAAATAATCATTAAAATGTCTTGCTATCATTTTAGGAATATTAAATTTCATAGAATTGGTTACCTCCCAAGTTGCTTTAGACTTGTTAGTGCTAGTTCCTATAAAATAGCTGTTTTGAGCCCTTTGTGTTAATTTGATCACTTTTTAATATCTCTTTGAGAATTATTTGAAAGCCGCTTTTGTATCACTATTTCGCTTTATTCTGTATTGCTATAATAAAGTTCATAATAAAGATCAAATAAGTTCATTGAACTTTATAGAATTTACTGGTGATTGTGGAATACTGAGCATACAAATGATAAAAGCACTCAATACAATTGCAAAAGAACTTGGCCCAAAGGAAATAAATACTAAAAATATTCTGCTTTTAATTTTCAAGATTAGAATCAAAATTTAGGATTCGTTGAATCTCGTGAGTTTGGAGGAATTACGTTACCCAAAAAATTGGGGCGTTTTTCAATTCTATTAGATTAAAACTCCTTTAATTGTATTAGAAGTTTCAACTACCATTACCGAAGTTAATGCAATTATCAATGTCTTCAGAACTGTTCAAAACATTATGCGCGCGTGGATTTCCTTAGCAGAGTTATTTTAGAAATGTATTTATTATACTCTTCAAAGATCTTATACTTACAATCATCAACAAATATATTTCGAAAAAGATTATTACAGGATTTTATGTTGATAAAAAACTCTATGGCCCATAACTCATTAATAGGTACCAACTCTTAACATCTTACACACGTGATAACTTTTAAACGAAATATCCGATTGAGATGAAACAAAAAGTATTTTACTTCTACATAAATACTCTTGATAACATAATGCTTAATTTCGATAAAGATTAATATTACGATACGTATTTAACGTAGTTTTTTTTCTTTAGACGATTTAATAATTATTTTGAACACAAAATGGGTTATTGTGATTAAACCATGATAGCTAGATATATGTTCTCGCGGACTTTTTTGTAGGTCTTAATGGGATCTTCTAACCCGTAGTACATCATTTTGTTCTTTTGTCAATAGTTTTTGCAGCGCACGCAAAAAAAGGTTTTTGATTTTACACCTTGTGTTACGAAATAGCAATTTTATTACGGATCCCTAATTTTGAAAAAAAAAATATAGCCTATAGCCTTCCTCGATAAATGGACTACCCAACACTGAAAGAATCATTCAAATCGGACCAGTAATTCCAGAGATTAGCGCGTTCAAACAAACAAACAAACAAACTCTTCAGCTTTATAATATTAGTATAGATAAAATTATAATGACAGTTCACAACGAGTTCTAACTTTATTTTGAATGCGGGCATTTTTAGCAATCTCAGGAATTTCAAACGATTCCGGGATCCGGGATTCTGAAAAGCATGTCCGTGTTATACTTTTCTGGGAATAAAAGTGAAGTTTAGGTATATTAGCGCCCAATTATTTGATCACTGGACTGAACTCTTTGAGAAACACTGGTCTAACTGAAATACAAGAAAATACAAACTGAAATAAGCAGGTCAGTGCCCTTAACTACTGCATAAAGTTAAGACAACACTTTTGAGACTGGACGTTGGCAACACGCCAGCAAACTTCAGCTTGATTTTAGAAAACACACTGGCTGTAACCGTATGAAGGAGGATTTATACGAATATTGTAGCTGTTTTTGTGTTGTGATATAACAGTGTTACAATATTCATGTAAAGATCTTGGTTTTGAGCAAAAGGTAAACAAAAGCTTTTGATTAAAGTCAACTATGATGATATTGGGGACTCTTCTTCCCGAAAATGGGTGAATGTTCAAGCAAACTATGGGTATTCATTTAAATTTTAGACATATTATTTTTCTGTGTCATGTTTTGTAAACTTACTTTGCATACCACTGTATAAAATCAAGTTTTTAAAACTTAACAGACAGATGTGTTGCTGGGGAGTTAGTTGTGCCACTTCTTCTTCCCAGCTAAATACACTTGGAAGTGGTGACGGGTCTGTCTTTGACGTTCTTTTGATTTCTTTTATTTCGATTTTTGAATTTGGTATTTTTTGTTTGCAAAAATATTTACGAGAACATAGGTCAATTCTTAGCAGCTTAGATTTTTTTTTATCGAAAAACAACTCATACTACCTAAATTTGATGTCCCATAGTTTTTATTTTAAATAAATAAAAATACTTTAATTCAGATCTAAATTAATTCAGATTTTTTAAATTCATATATCTGTTGTACAATGATCACCCCCAGAATGCCGTTGACGCTCCCAGGCACTCTGCGCATCATGGACGCAATCCTTTTTCGTAGTATGGTTTTGAAACCATCAGTATGTGTTTTGGCAAACATTCCTGATGTACTGCAGTAACATGGAAGCCCCAAAAAAATCCTGAAGGCATTATTTATAACATGAGGTACAATTTCAAAATTTCTTCTGAAAACTTGACACTTTATGAAGCTGCCATTTCTTGCTCTTTTGCTAGTATATTAAAGTACGTCGCGTCAAGATTTCCACTTATATTTTATGAGAAATGCGGTCTGCAACCAAAAAGTATTGCCTTTCTCATGTCATGTTGCAACTCATAAAATTCAAAGTGTCTAAAAACGAAATACTGGTCTCAGTTTTCTATTATTATATATGAGACAAACGGCTGAACTGGTTTGGATGAAATTTGAGACGGGGCCAAATTCAGGGCTATTCAATTTGTCCTAATCCGTTACAAGGTCATAGGATTTTATTTTATTTATTGGGGACAAACGATGTCCACGTATTCATAAAATAATAATAGAAGTGAAGGACTGTGGTAGGAGTTCACAGATCTCTGTGATAGCTTTATTTAATACAATTCAATTCGATTTAGTAATATTTAATTCAAACCCTGATCACGTGAGTAAATATGCTGGTAAAAGCTGGACCAACGGGAATGTTCCACCATTGATAGTTTTGAGATTGTCTAAGCCATGTCCGTGCCGTGTGTGAACACATACGTGTGTGAACGAGTTCATCAGGACCACGGTCCGTTCACGTCCCGGGCACGGCCCTGATATGTGTGGACAACCATCTTTTGTTCCTATCACAGTTCACAATTGTAAATAGGGCATTTTACTGAAAAAATCAAATTAGTCCGTCAGATAAATTTTCGAAATTATTAGACACGTATTTTTTCATGTAAACAAAAGTGACGAAGACAGTGTGTTGAAACTGGCGTGACGTCACTACGATAGTACAATTTTTACTAGCGACGTGACGTCACCAGCTCTTGCACTATGCGCTTTATCTTTGAAAATAATGTTGTTTAGCTATTTAAAATGGCAAAAAAAACGTCTCGAATATTTTTTTTAAATCTAACGGACGGACTAAATATAATTGTATTTTTTAACTTAGTAGTATTTAAATTACATAGCTGTATTTAAAAAGGGAATAAACAACGCAGTCCAAGCTGATAAAATATTGAAAATAATTATTTACACAAAAATGCAACGAAAATATCGATTTGAGTTCTAAAGTTTGTTCACTTTGGTTGGAATGTTGAAATACGAGTAATTTGGCGTGGCAGACATATATGAAACACTACGAAATTGTCGCTCTTTAATCATCGTGAATACAAACGCCCTCATCACGTCAAAATGAGGAGTGTTTCACTGATTAGCCATTTCATATATAGTGATTTTTGTCATAAATGTTTAGGTAATAGAGATTTGACAACTTTGGCAATAAGAAAAGATCAACAGCTTATATGCTTCAGTGCATTCAGCAACGAATATCAAATACTACTTGAGTTTATTATTAAAAAGTATTAAGTAAACGCAACAATATTATAAAAAAATATAAAATTTAATAGTTACTTTAATTTTACATCTGTTCTGATTTTGAAAAGGCAGCCAATTCTCTTTTTAAAAAATCGAACAAATTCAAATCGCAATTATAATCTCAGCGACAATCAATGTCGAACACTTGTCAAAATGAAGGGAAATAAGAGATAGCTTTGCGACTGCAAACACGAACGCTTCTTAAAAATAAGTGCTGCGTCAAATTAAAATAAGAAATACCCAGACTTCATTGAGTTTTTTCTAAGTATTTTTTTTATTGAGGAATTCTCTCAAAACTCTTAACCTCAATCACGCCCAATGAAAAGCTATGGATGAGATGTATCATGGAGCGAGCGTGCCTAAAAGATGCCTGTTCACTCTTGCTTTGAAGGCTGACGGGTTATATGTGGAAGGGAACATAGACGCTGGCAGAGAGTTCCACACTTTGGCTGTGCGTATATAAACATGGAGGAGAAGCGCTGAGCACGACTAGTCGGGGTATCGACCAAGTGCAGATGCTATCCAGTAGTACGTCTGGTATACCGATAGTAAAAGGGCGATGGTGGGATCAGGTGGTGTTCTTGCGCACGCTCTCCGAAGTACAGCCTGTCAGTCTTCTAGTTTTTGTAGCCTTAAAGCCTATTTGCTCTGCGTTCCAACAAGTCCAATGCAGCAAACTGGTATTTTGCTTAGCCATCCCATAAGTGGCTGTAATACTCCATATAAGAACGGACTTATGTTTTGTACAGACTCAGGAGCTGTCCAGATGTGAGTTTCGTTACCCTTTTGGACGCCACTGTCACATATACGTGACAAGCAAGCGCGTCCCTGTACGCAAAACGTTACAAATATGTGACAAAAAGTACGGCGAATTTGTGGTTTGGCGTCGGGGGTACGCCGATGCGGTTATGCTCTGGCGTTGAAAAGGTTATCGTAACATTAAGTTCACTGGTTTGCCTTAATGCCAACTTGTGGTTATAACAACACCAACGCCATAGAGGAACTCCAATGAACAGACTGATGACGTCATTTGTAATCTGAAAGGCTCGGAAAATGGGTCTCTGTTTTATTGCTGGCATATTTCGCCCTAATTAAGTACAGACTTTCGGGCCAAGTTCTATTGTTTCTGTTATAGAAAACTTATCGATAGAACTTTGTTTTGAGAAAGAAGAATTTGGATTTTTTAATGATCAAGATATTATGTCGGTTTTTTCAATGAAATTATAATCAAATGTTGGCACTATTAAAAAACACTGTACAAAGATTAATATTATTTAATATTATTAGTAAAATTAATATTATATTTCCCTAATTCATAATATATATATATAGGTTTTTTCAATGAAATTATAATCAAATGTTGGCACTATTAAAAAACACTGTACAAAGATTAATATTATTTAATATTATTAATATAATTAATATTTTGATTTCCTTTATTCATAATAGATACATTTAAATTACATTTTTAAATATTAAAATACATACATAGATTTAAAAATATTTAAAAATATAACAAATGGTTGCCCACCGGTATCGATAACAGGGTTCAAGCTACCGGTGGTTAGGGCTCCAGAGAGAGGAACCTTCTAACTATACTCGTCGTGTCCAGGAGTACTATCCTACAGGATCCTACCCTCCATTGTGATCTCTCTCTATCACTCAAAGGTTTGCTGGTAGAAAACTCATTTTTGAGTTAAGCTCGCCTTTGTACATGAACTATTTAAATCACTGTGAATTAATATAAGCTGTTATGGTGTACAATAAAGAATTGAAAATACTGCTTTCTGGATCAAGCCTTTGATCCAGCTGCCCAAAGAGAGCCTCTTGAGATGTTGGTCGAGGCTCTTGGCAATTATGCCATTGACCGTCACGACTATCGGCACAATGACTGCTGTATTCATATCTCACATGTCGACCACCTCGCGAGCCAAGTCAAGATACTTCGTTTGTTTATCTTTCTCAGTCTTCACGACGTTCTCGTCATGAGGGACACATATTTTTAACATTAATACGTAAGGCATTTTGTGACAATCCTTAATACAATAATAAATATAACCAAACTTAAATATAACCAAACTTAAAAATGTTATTGAGAAACCCAATCCAACAAATAAACGCTGATATGATTCTACCAATTTCTTGTGAAGAGAATTTCTTATTGCCGTCCTGATGCCTTTTTTCGCCAACGAAATTTATATAATAACAAGTTTTAATAAGGGGTGTTCTTTTATTTGTTGATTGATTCTTATGAAGATCAAGTATTTTTTCAGCTCAATAACTTTCCGTACAAAAAAAGAACATCAAACAAAATAAACTTAATGAACAATTCTGGTGAGTGATTTTTTTTCAAGTGTAAAAAATATTCACGTTTTTAGCTACATTTTTAGTCCTCCACTTTATATAGTAGACTAGCTCTTGCCCGCGACTTCGTACGCGCATATCCCGTTTTTCCCTTTTCCGTAAGAATTTCGGAAAATCCACTCTCACTGCTCCCCTACACTCCCCAAGAAACCTACAAGCCAAATTTCAGCTTTCTACGACAAGTAGTTTCGGATGCTGTGCGTTGTCTGTCAGTCACTCACTCATTCAGTCAGTAACGGAAGAATTTTATATATTAGGATGTACAAGATCTTTACTGTTTTTTCTCTGTTATTAATAATAATTATTATTTATTATCAAAACAACTAATAGTACATATTAATCTTGCTTCCCCAAAATATAACTTATAAACTAAGATGGCGCGGCGTCGAGTTACGAGATCAAAGTTAAGGCCAACCCACACATTACATTTTAGGACTATTCACACAACAATACGAACCAACGAAAGCAATCAGATAGACATATGAACGGGAGTTTAATCTGTGTACAAATTATATAAATACCTATTGTTCGAAACAATAGAACATCGTTTACGCATGAATCAATCAGATAGAGTGAGCGTGAAGTGAGCTGTCACTTCATCTTATTCGTATTGATTGACCGCTGACTTCATGTTCACTCCACCTAAGCTTACACGACAAGATGCTTACAGAATCGCACTGCAGTTGTATGATAGACCCACAGAATACTAAGGCGTCCAATGCTAGAAACGGCAAAACATTCCATACAAACGAAGCAAAGTTAATGAGTGTCACCATTACTTCATTTAAATTGTCGGCCCGTGAGAGTAGGGTATTTGCTTGAACTTTTTATTAATTTCTAGACAAACTTAAAAGACAAGACGCAGTAAACAGATAGATGACAGAAATACATCATCTGTGAAAATTTCAACTGTCTAACTATCACGGTTCATAAGATACAGCCTGTTGACAGACGGATGGACAGCGGAGTCTTAATAATAGGGTCCCTATTTTACCCTTTGGGTACAGAACCCTAAAAACGAATATTTATCTGACCTGAATCGAAATCTATTGTGATTCTTTACATTTTCTTGTAATAAAAACAATTCGTAATTTATTTTTGGGTACCTACTAATAGATATTACTGAAAGGTCAATGGACTTATTACTATAATTTTATGTTGCCAACCATAGTAATAATGTTCTTAGTATTTTTTTTTTCTTTTCTAGATGGGAAATCATCAAGTGACTTTTCCCAGTCGGAGAAGTACGGAGCGTCAGACTTAAGGACTAAAACCCGCCCGTGTTCCTTCAAAATGCTCTTTGTTTTCTAGAGCCGCGGTAACTCTTTCGAACAATTCCACGACCCTGGCATATGTTTCTAGTACCTGCCGGCTCCACAATTCCGTGATCCATGTTTATGATAGATTGGTAGATTGAGTAACAGAATTGCTGGTTCTATCAATAGGGTTTACGTATCGTCGGATGTATGAACAGCAAGTTTGATTTGTATTCCTACTGTTTGGGGGATATTATCGTTCACGCTTCGGGTGATTCATTATAATCAATGGGCGTAATCAAGCCTATTATCAATGTGATTTATTGCTAGCCAAGATGTGGTGTATTTTGGTTTTTGTGGTGTATTCATCGAGAAATGGTCTGGTTAATGAAAGAGGATAGGAAAAACCCAGAGCGATGTGAGGAACATCGTAGAAGATTATTTTGGCAGAATGAAGGAATTGAAATAACGAAGTCAGATAAGAAGGAGAAGAAGGTTTATTTCAAAAATAAAAAAGGGTAGTCAAGGCCCTCAGCGATCTGCGATGATGAATGGGTAATTTTTAAAGTGATTGTAGCGCGTATGCTTGATCAAGACACGCGGTAGCGTGTCCGGCCAAGTTCAAAGAAAAAGGATAATATTTACGGGGGTTGAAGACAAATTGAATGCAGTTATTTAGAAGACGGTCAAGTTTATTGAGGAGATCTGCATGCAGATCAAGGTAGCACACATCACCATAGTCAATTATGTGGGAGATTAGAGACTGTTTAAGCATTGCCTATGTGTGTGTAAGGCCGCTATCCCACTAGAGTTTTACGAGCGTTGGCGTTTCTCCGACGTCACGAGCCTGTAGTGACAAACGTTAACGTCGCGTCAACACGACGTTAACGTTGCGTTTTTCGGGAACAGTTTGAGGAACGCCAACGCTTGTAAAACGCCAGTGGGATAGCGGCCTAACACATACAATTCTGTTTAATTTTATGAAATGCTCAGTTGATTGGCATTTTATTCAAAACGGATAGGTATCCAACGTGATAATGTTATGAAAACAGAATGAGTTTCTTATATTTAACGCTAACGTTCTGCCAAAACGATTGGTAAACCACAAATTATTTGTATTCATCGTTTTATCTGCTGCTGTTTATAAAAGTTTTTATAAAAGCAATAATTAACACGCAATTATGAACACACAGAAAAGACTAATAATAATCACCGTATCAATTTCGTTGACATTACAATCAATCACGGAAAACAATCAAATATTGTTATTGACTCGGCTGAAACGGGATCTCTTTGTATTGACCTTCGCGTCATTATGACGAGTTACTGTGCAAACTGAAATAAAATTAGCACGGAATCGACCTTCGGAAAAGGTTTCCGATATCCAGGAATATTTTGCAAATCCAAACTAACACATTGGCCTGAAACTGAGTTTGTTTGTGACGCTTTTCCACTTAAATCACTGGACTGATTTTGATGAACTTTGGCGTAGAGTTAGAAAGGTCCTTGGAGATGGTTACAGGGTACGAAGCAAAAATGTATATAAAAGAAAACGAAGCCGCAATGTACACAAATATGGGCAGGTCACATAGTCACAGATAGTCCAGGGTCGAAATGTTCTGGAGTGGCGTCTGCGTGCCAAAAGACTCGGCGTTGGAAGTCCTTACACATGGTGATCCGATGTTAGTCATTCTTGAATACGCCCATGAGAAAACGGCTTGAGTTTGCATAAACGAAATAAGACAGTCCTATCGCACAAGGCGAGACTTCGATTTCTTTTCAAAAATATTAAAATTAGATAAACTTTCTAAATGTCTTCAATATTGAATTAGCTTGTAACAGAAGCATCTGAGTTCGCTATTTTTTCATTCTCCCCAAATAACTTGGAAGCATCTTTAAATGTTTCAGAACTAGGATGATTTTAGAAAGTCTACTAATATTATAAATGAGAAAGTTTGTGAGTTTGTGTGCGTATGTTTGTTACTTCTTCACGCGCAAACGGCTGGACCGATTTAGATGAAATTTGGTATAGAGATTGTTTGAGTCCCGGGAAAGGACATTTTTATCCCGGGAGTATGTTCCCTTGGGATAATTTTCGACATTAACTTTGTAAGACGTAAACTAAAGACACAATAATAAATGTAAACCAAGAAGAGGTATTCCTACAAAAATTGTTTCCATTTCGAGATAGACAATGTTCATTCAAGAGAACAGACAGGGCTATTCACAGACAACAGAGTGGCAAGATCCTCGGAAACACGATAAGTAAGAATATTCACTCCATAGCCCAATAAAGCCTGGCCGTTATTACGTAAGAACCCAACATGTTAAGAACCCAACATGTTTGCCTAACAAAAAAGGCGCAAAGATTATATTAATTTCACGAAAAAATACGTCGTTTCCTCAGGAAATTGCCTTCAAACTCACATAACATGATTAAATTACTTGAATTTTTTTCATCAAAAATTTCAGAATTATATTAAGTCTACTTACTTAATGTTATAAGCCCAAGTAAAGGCCCGTTTACACTTGATGGCCCACGGAGTTGAAGAAAATCGTCCGTGACGACGGATTAAATTTATTATTGTGACTTCGGAATTGGTCGAAAGTATTTTAATTAAATTAAAGTCCACTTTGATAAATGAAATGTAATAAAGCACTGAAAGGAATTTGGAGCAGACTGTGGTTTGAAACCTAAAGACGATGGTTGGAGTGTTTGCCATTTTGTTATATTCAATTGTTATTTTCGCGATCCCGATTTAATTAATGCAATTTAATCGATTAATAAGAAAAGGTAATAAATTTCGATCACACCAATTTAAGCGAGGAAAAATTTATAAGTACCTATTACTTAAGACCATATATACACTAAATTAAAAAAAATACTAACTAAAAATAGTCTAAAATATGACGTCGAAAAATTCCTCCGCATCGCTGGCCACTGGTAATGTACGCAAAAGGCTGGCAGCATTACCACGTTATCCTTTATATAGATAATAAAGATTCACTAGTATAATAAAATCTTCAAGACTGAAGACAATTTTTACCTCCTAATTGAAACTATTTCAACAGTAGTGCTACGGCGGGATCTTTGGTAGTCGTTACGGATTGTCAGAAGCCAGTAAATCTGACACCAGTCTTCCCAAGGAGTACTGTGTTACCCTGATTAATGAGTTGTGGAGGTCTGGTAGGCAGCCGCTCCACGTAAAATACTGGTATTCAGCTGAATCCGGTTTGACTGGAAGCCGACCCCAATATAGTTGAGAAAAAAGGCTAGGCAGATGATGAGTGCTACGGCGTAGCAACCGCGTAGCTCAACTATGCTACGATCGTGTATGAGGTTAACACGCAGGTTCTTTTAAGCCTTTACTGTGTTCTAAATTAAAACATTAATTATGTAGGGACATAATTGGTTTTTTAATCGTCTTATAACTTTAGTGAGTGGAATAAATGGGGTTTTTGACATTTTTCGTATGAAGACTGTGGCTTCTTCATTTAAAAGATGGACATGAACAAAATCAAAATATCATCTTGCGAAATTTGTTCGAAAGTGTCACCACGGCTCTGGAACTCAAAAGGCATTAGGAGAAACACGGATGGGTTTTAGTCAGTAATAGTCTGACACTCCCTTCCACTCCGTCCAAAGCGGAAGAAGTGATTTTATAATTTCTTATCCTTAAAAAAAAGTCCTTGACAATTTATTTGGCGTTAAAAATGTCGTCTCCATTCATGCTATAAGTAATCATCTTAGTGGTCACTTCCTTTACTAGCCATATCACTTTACTCTCACTTCATCCATCATTTCTTTAGGCTTCCCTTGATCTTATGGCCACCCACTTTCAAACTTAGAACTTTATTAATTTCTGCCCAGCCCTTTCCAACAACCAATGTAGTTGGCATTGGGGCAGCATTCTCTGTGGTTTTGTGCATTTGGACTGCCGAATTGTAAGTCGTTGCTACAGTCTCTCAGCTGGAATGCTGAAGTAATGATTTTATTTGTTGTGTGTGTTTTTCTAATTGTTGTTTTGAGTGTATCACTAACATAGTTATAAGTTTATTTATTGTTACTAACACTATATGAGTCATCGTTGTTCTCAATAAATATTTTTTTATATTATTATTATCTCTGAGTGAGTCCATCAGACATATTATCTCTGGTTGTTCTCGTCTGGCTAACGGCGAGTACTTGCATAGGCATAACCAAGTGGCCAGGATAATCCACCAGCAACTTGCTTTGAAATATCAACTTGTGGATTCCGAAGTACCGTATTACAAGTATGTGCCCGACCCAGTTCTCGAAAATGACCATGTCACGTTGTACTGGGATCGGTCTATCATTACTGATAGGACTATTGTTGCCAATAAGCCGGATATCGTGGTGATAGACCGATTAGCGCGCCGCTCAATGATAATCGATGTTACCATCCCCCATGACGTGAACCTCGTGAAAGCTGAGAAAGAGAAACAAATCAAGTACCTCGACTTAGCACACGAGGTTGTCGACATGTGGAATGTGGACTCGGCTGTCATTGTGCCGATTGTCGTTACGGCCAATGGCCTGTTGTCCAAAAGCTTCGACGACCATCTGTCGAAGCTGTCGTTGCGCGGTTGGGTAAAAGGCCTGATACAGAAGGCAGTACTTCTCGATACGGCTCGTATTGTGAGGAGGTTTCTTTCTCTGGAGCCCTAACCACCGGTAGCTTGGACCCTGCTCCCGACACCGGCGAACTACTATTTTTTTATTATTATTATTGCAACAGTTACACTCTGATTGCCAACCCGCCAGCCAAGTTTGGCGATTATGGCAAACCTCCCCTTGGGGGAGGCCTATGTCTAGCAGTAGACGTCTTTCGGCTGATATGATGATGATGATGATTGGGGTCGGCTTCCACTCAAACCGGATTCAGTTGAATACCAATATTTTACGTGGAGCGGCTGCTTACTAGATCTCCACAACCCATTAACTGGGTAACACGGTACTTCTTTGCAAGACTGGTGTCAGATTTTCTGGCTTCTGACAATCAGTAACGACTGACAAAGATCTTTAAATGACAGCCGGGAGCAACGCCTTTGCGAGTGTGCTTTCCGAGGCACGGAGGAATTTTAGTATGTTAAGACCGTCACCCATCCACAGACCGACCTCGGCAAGCATTGCTTAACCTTGAAGATCGATCCGTGTGACTGTTATAACTTAGCCATGAGCCCTTCTTTTCATTAACAGGTATTTTCAATAGATACGTTAATTGTATTGCCATTAATCTTTGTGTCCAAAACTCCGAGCAATAACTGACTCGGCAGTATTTCATGAAATTAGAGATTAAACCACGTCAATTACATAACTCCACGAGTTTGCCAAATACTGACCACCATAACCGTTAGTTCATGCATTTTAGTTGGCAAACTGTTATGTACTAAAATATTAGAGTTTTTGGGTACACTAGTGGATGAAAGCTAGATAGGAATGTAGGGGTTTTACTTATCAAAGTGTTTATGATGTTTAAAAAAGTAAATTTTTGAAGTGAAATCTTTTTTAGGCACGTTGAGCACTTTTTAGGTGAACAAAAATCATGGAACTCGCGTCATCGTCATCGAACGCTTAGTTTTCACTTCTATCGGCAGTCCCCAAAGACTTCCCCGCATGTTGTTTTTTTTAAAGATATGTTTGGGATAGGTAATCTCTGGAAGTGCTAATCCGTTTGTATGAATACGTTAATCCTGGAAAAAGTCATGGTTCATAATGGATAGACGGCCTCAGGAGCAAAACCATAGTCATTGTTAACGACATTGGTCAAACAAAAACATTTTAAATAGTATTTTTAATAAATATGAACTCATTAATGGATATTTTATCAATATAAGAACGGTCCACATAGAATCCTAAAAAAACGTTTTTTTTTTAACTTTGCGTTTTGTCAATGACTCTTTGACATAAAAACCTCGAGTTTATAACTGCAAGGAAACACAGACATTTTAAGATTCCTAAATGAAAAAAAAAAATGAAAATATACGTACATAATTAATAGCACTATATTTTAATAGTTTTCGGTTCGGAATTCAAATAACAGAAATACGATAGAAAGCGGAATTCTAATTCAAATAAATCAGAAGTGAGGCTTCTAGTTGAGGTGCATATTCGTGATAATCCGACCGCTAAACGACGTGGTATGTAAAACCGAGATCCGTATTCTGCTGCATTCGTCTATGTTATCCGGATTCCTGATTGGTTGACACAGACTGAATTTTAATCATTGGTGCTGCAAACTAGACGAAATAAACTAGTGTTTTGGAAAAGTTTTATTGCTTTTGTTTTCTAGTGTTTATTTGGAAAGCCTGATATTTTGTTGTTAAATAATTGTTTATTTAAAGATGTTTCAGTGTATTTGTTGTTGTCTGGCCTGTTGGTCGAGTGGTTAGTGACCCTGACTGCTAAACCAGAGGTCGTGGGTTCGATTCCCACTCAGGACAAATCTTTGTGTGATGAGCATGATCATTTGTTCTGTGTCTGGGTGTAATTTGTCTATAATATGTATGTATTTAGAAATATATAAGTATGTTTATCAGTTGTCTGGTTGCCATAGCACAGGCTCTGCCTAGTTTGGGATCGGATGACCGTGTGTGAGTTGTCCCAAGATATTATTATTATTATTATTTGTGAAAATTAATATCATGCCAGAATCGTTTTCTTCAGCAACAAGTTTGGTATATAAATAAATACCTCATAATTTTTAGCTGCAATGGCATTTCAGCTGATATATTTTCTAAAACTTCGATTGGAATGAGAAGCTATACTATTTACTTTATAAATCTCTATTCTTCTATTTAAGAAGTTTTCGACTTACGACTTTATAATTAGTTATTTTTTGTATGTTTAATGTCAATTATATCCATAATTATTACAATTGGTTTCCTTTGTAGGGTTATGCGAAACAGGATGTAAAGTTCCACAAACCTTAATTTGAAAAGGGAGGATCCTCCGATCAGACGGTTGCCCGGTTGTTGTGTCCGGTGGGCAACTGCCCGATAGTTGATATTCGGACTGTTGTATATGTTTAAATCGCACAGAGAACTTTGCTTGCGCGATGCAGGATCATAGTCAGTAGTTCGTCGCTGACAGGATAGATGGCGTTGCGATTATTTTAGTTGCCGTACAAATGTAGTTTCTTAGTTTTTAAGTAAAGAAAAATAAATAGAAATTCACCCTACATTCATGTTTGAGTCAGTAAAAGAACACAAAACAGATCATTGTAAAATAAAGTAATTACAAAAACATCTGTTTCTGTTTCAGATGTGTCTACAAATAAGACGAGTAATGAAGAATTTAAAATTTTAATATAAGCCACAACAGCTGAGTCAACTTTTAAATAAATAAGGATCTGTGTCGCAAGTGTTGCAGCTATTTCAGAGACTATTTTAATGTTTTTCACATCGCAGGTTGAACAGCATTAAATTTGTCTTAGAATTATGCTAAGTCTACACCGGGGCCTTTTTAATATAATTGAAAAAACGGGTTTATATATAAACTAGCTGCGCCCTGCGGTGTTACCCGGTACCCGGTTTTAGTACTAAAAAAGTAGCCTATTTGTTAATCAGCTTCCTGCACACCAAATTTTATCAAAATTGGTAAAGCCGTTTGCGCGTGAAGAAGTAACTAACATACACACACACACTCACAAACTTTCGCCTTTATAATATTAGTGTGATACATGGGTAATTGACACATATTTGCAACAGGTTCTGTTTACTACAGAAGAAAATGTATATCAGAAAACTAAAGTTCCAGGATACGCAGTGCTGTGTCACTATAGTCAAAATTCAAATCCAACCAACCAGTTTAAAATCATTAATTATTGTGCTATGCATTATCTGTCAGAATGTAGAGTGATTTGAGGTGCTTTAGATAGATTTCAAATGAGATGCTAATGTAAATTATGCTTAAAAATGAGTAGAATTCTCTATTCTCTCTAGGCTCAGATCCCTCCAAACTTAGCACCCAGTTAAAATTACATAGTTTTTTTTTTATATTTTGTGACGCTGCTGTCTCACACTAAGAAAAAAAAAACCTTGGAAACACTGAACAATTTTATAATTCCATTAATCCTAAATATATAGAATTCTTCCGCAACTGACTGAGTGACTGACAGACAATGCACAGCTGAAACTACTGGTCGTAGAAAGCTAAAATTTGGAGGATGAAATGATTTCCCGAAATTTCTACGGGAACGGGAAAAACCAGGGTACGAAGTCGCGGGCAAAACTAGTAAATTATAAACAGAAACAAGCAAGCGTTCTGATCAATATTTGTACCTTTTCTGTGTTGGACCTTTACCCCGAAGTGGAACAACAAACCGTCTGATTTATTTATAAAGGTCATGTTTTTCGATCTTACAAAAGTACTACTAAATAAACAATACTTATTTTTAGCCACGCACTTACATAAAACAATACAAAAAATAATGTTTTTTCGTGTGACAGATGTTTAATGTGTAAACGTGTTGAACAGCCTCTCGTTTATCAACCGAAAGAAACTATCGTGTCATATGTTCACTGAATTATTTCTTAACGAAGTACTTACTAAATTAAACAACGAAACTACGTTTTCTACCTTCATAATAATAATCCTCTGGAACGAATTTAGATCACGTTGGCAAATCTCACCGGAGACTAATCAAATACGCAGGTGATATCTTTGTTCCTGCACTCTCACAGTCCGACGGGATCCCTATCGACCGGCGAGAGAACAGGCACAGGACTAACGGCTTTACTTGCTTACCGAGGCAAGGGGTGTCACACCACCAACTTCCAAACTAAGGGCTTCTATTGAGAAATTTCTAACGGAAAAGCTCAATAATATTTTTCGCCCAACATGGTAATCGAACCAAGAATAGGATCCTTGGTTCGACAACCAAGGATAGGATCCTTGGTTTGATTAACATGTACTGCCACCGCTAGCTGTCATACTTTTTTTTTATTTAGGATTGGAAATCATCAAATTACTTCTTCCGCTCTTGGTGGAGCGGAAGGGCGTGTCAGACTCTTACTGATTAAAACCCATCCATGTTACTTCTAAAGCCCTTTGCGTTCCAGGGCCGCGGTGACTCTTTCGAACAAATTCCGCAACCCTGGCAGGCGGTTGTCATGCTTGCAACGACAAAACCAACTTGGTATTGGCCTACTTATGTATATGCAAGGTATGTAGGTAGGTACTAGTAAGTCTTTTCGAATCGATGGTTATCTCTTTATATTGTTTGGGCCCAGTAGGTGTCTATGTTAATTGCAGCAACGGTGGCATTAATTAAATCCTCCAAAATACAGGAGAAATGTGCATTTAGGGCACTCTTACATGTGGCTCATGTTCTGAACAGGGGCACCGCACACACATTCGGTATACAACGGATCTATAAAACCCCATTTCGCCAAGTTGTGCTTATGCCATCGTACTTCCATTTCCATGGAAGTTGGTTAGGCCTTCAGAGTGGGACGCTACTTGTGTCGATATGCTTGCGCCATCCCATCTTCCTAGCTCGTGGTGCTGTGCTGGTGCTGCCGCTGTGGTTGCGGAAAACAGAGAATAAGCTTTGCCATACAACGTGGCAATGCCGCCAGTCTTAAGGGCTCACTTCCAGTCGATAGCGATGCGGACGAATTTTTTGACGTCATATTTTATTTAGGAGTTTTTATTTTTATTTTAAGTGTAGGTATATACTTACATAGATTAGTATTTCAAATATGAAATCCTCATTTGAATAAAATATAGCGAGAAACAGTTGAATAGTCATTTCAACTGCGGAGTTTTGTAGATAATTTAAGATGGGCGCGTGGGTTAAAAATTATCTGGAGAAAGTCCACACAAAGTTTTGCAATCAATGTACCAGATAGGACGAATGTGGATTAACACACATAACCGAAACTAAAATAGCAATTCGATTAGGTTGTCTACTTCGTATTTATTATAGAATAGAATAGAATTTATCTTTATTCGAGTATCCCTGACTCAAAAACTGTTAGTAAAACTTACGACTATATTAGTAAATTATATTTTCAAAATTCCAGATAATACAAAATTTGAGCAAATCACGTCAAAATAGTAAACTATTCTGTATACAAAATCAAACCCTATTTATTCAAATTCATTTGAGATTCGGCACGTTTCGAACATCAAAATCAAATATTCAGAAACCAACACTTCATCCCTTTGAAGTGTTTAAACTTATCAATCTTATCGTTGGCCAGCACTACTTTCACATTTATTTATTTTTTAACTTAAGATTATACTTTGTGCCTGCGGCTTTGTTTTGCAAAAAAGTAAATAAATAATAATAAACATCTCTAGAGCACCGTAATAATAATGTGGAACTAGTGATACCAAATTCAAAATTAGTTCCATTATTTTCAGATTTTAAAAATGGAACTATTGATTAAAAAAAGTTCAGTAGTTTCATTACGGAACTGTTAATGGTACCGCTACCGCTTTAGAAAGACAGACATTTTATGACATTTTTTTACACCTTGAGTTACATAATTCAAGTTTTAGTAGGGATCCCTAATTATTACTGGATTTAAATATACCCTATGTTACTCGGTGAAGATGTAGATTTCTAACGGTGAAAGAATTTTCTAAAGCGGTTCAGTAGTTTTTGAGCCAAATCGTAACAAACAAAACATCTTTCCTCTTTATAATATTAGTTTAGATCACACATTGACGTGAGAGGTAAAAAAAGAACAATTTAGCAAAACTTCGGTCCCCAAGGTAAATAATCTAACATTAAGAACGAGAATTTATTTTTCTGTCTCAAATCCATGACCCATAAATCTACTTATCATACCTGCCAAAAGTGTCAAATTAGATTCACGTCACCCGAACAACTTTCAGTTGAAAGCAAACCTAGCGAAATATTAATGTCATGGGCAAAAGTGTGTCCATTAACGTACTGTTATCCAATTTACCCTGACCCATCATGGCGGAGCTGCTTGTGAAAAGAGCTGTCAAACGAACGTCAACTTTACCAATATTTGAATTTAGTTCCTTCGATTGCCGTGTGTCAAGTTACGGTGGTTGTATAAAAGTTTACACAATTTGACGCGCGACAGTGTAAACGAGGGTACATCGATTCATGTTATTGACACAGCCATATCGTAGCCGTGACGATGAATGCGATGGCATTTATTTTTTCTGTGACGTCATACATCAATGCCATTGGATAGCTCAATATTGGGTGGTGCTGATTGTGTTTTGTTTTTGTGAATGTAGGTAATCGTACTTTTGTGATGTTTCATTTCTTATCAGCTTTGGCAGGCTTGTTTAACCCACTCAATCTCCTTTTATGTGTCATGTTTCCCCCTGATCTTTCAGTGACATGTTTTATTTTGTTATGTTATTTAATCATTTGATCAATAGGTATATGTATATAAACTCTTGCGTTACTGACTGGCTGACTGACAGACAACGGACAGTCGAAACTACTGGTCGTTGGAAGCTGAAATTTGGCATGTAGTTTCCTTGGGGAGTGTAGGGGAGCGTCAAGAGAGGATTTCCCGAAATTCCTACGGGAATGGGAAAAACGGGATATGCGCATACGAAGTCGCGGGCAAAAACGAATTTTCATATAAGTTAGGTAACAAAAAATCTTCATCATCAAATTATTCTAAGTCGTTTATATCGGAAAAACTCTTTTTCTATACACTTTGTCGTGAGTAAACGTTTACATTAACACGATCAAAAATGACGATAAAACTGTGTCTACTGTTAGTTTACAATATTTAGACTTTTTTTTTTTTGAGATGAGTTTACTTTTGCATAGATGACAGAGACAAAGTCGACGATGGAGCGAGCTTACCCAGAAAAATATACTTCAAAGTAATCACGATAAAACTTAATTCCACGCGAACGAAGTCGCAGGCACAACTAGTTTATAATAATAGTAGAAAGCGTATATTTTGAAACCGCCATTTTGCCACAACGGATCACGCGTCAAACATTGTAACGGGTATATAACTACCCGCGTAAATACCTAGTATTAATTAATTAGTGGGATCGAACCGGTTTAAATACTGGGTACATTCGTTAGTGATCTATTATTTAAAGTTTGACGTAGTTTTGCACGGGCTGGTGTTACATATTTCATGTTTTACGTTTTTCATGGTCACGTTTTTGTATTCATCCATCCGTACTACATGTACGATATAAATACAATTATACAGAGCTAAAATTGTTAGTTTGTTTGTAAGAAAATACATATATCTATTATTTTTGTTGGGACAAGCTCGCTTTATGCAGGCTTTTTCTGGGTAAGCTCGCTCCATCGTCGACATTGTCTCTGTCATATATGACCTAGACTAGAGTCAAGAGCAAACTCAACTCAAATGAAAAAAAAAACACTCCAGAAGAACTAAGAACCAGAATACAAATTGGCGACAACCAAAAAGCGCCGAGTAAATGAAGCTTAATGTGTGACCAGGCCTGTTTCTCCCACTCTCACACTCTGGGCAGGTGTTCAGGGCCCCGTGATCGAAAGGGGCCCCGTAGTTTCTGCCAGATCACCATGACTGGTAAATATTATTAATTTTAAGAATAACAAACGAAAATAAATTTGAATATGTTTTTTAGCGCTAACTTGTTAATGCTAAAAGATTTTGTTTCTGTTTCATAATATTGCAATCATGTTTTTCATTTATTGTGACTTTATTAACGGGCAAATAATTTAATTCCTTTTTTTTTGCCTGTCATAGAACATAGCCCTTTCGAAGTCATAGGGGACCTAGAATCATGTGCCCAGGGCCTCCAATAGGTAAAAGACGGCCCTGCGTGTCACAAAGAAACGATTCAACTATTGTTCGACCGGGAAGGAGGACTTAGGAAGGTGCGGTGGGGCGGGGTGATGACAGGATAGAACATGGGTTCACATGAGTCTGATACTGTCGGACAGATCTTACGATATCAGTCCAATATTTTATAGCATAGAGATATAGCTTCATATATTTACAAGGAAATAGTATACTATTATAAAGGTAAGTGAATAAAAGTAACAAGGTACGTTTTTAGTGTATATTGTAGGTGACAAATAAAATATATATTTTTTAAATTAACTACAGATATTCTGACAAATGGGAATCAAATCTGAGTGGTACGTCGATATGACGGCCTTGGTATGACGAGTTAACGCACGACCCCTTTATGGATATTTTGTCTCATGTGCGTCTGACATAGACAGTCCGGTAAAAAAAACACTACCCGCCGCCGAGAGCGATCGGGCTGCCGGTCGATTCTGTAAACATGTCGAAGTGAAGGCTTGAGTGAAGTGATCGCGACGTGAGCTGTCAATCCATATAATCAAGATGGAATGACAGCTCACTTCGTGATCACGTGACATCTTGATTATATGGATTGACAGCTCACCTCGTGATCATTTCACCCAAGCCTTTACTTCGACATGTTTACAGAATTGACCGGATGTACTGCCCCCCCGTTTCGCCGCACACATACCTAAGGTGCGGTACAGCGGTCCCGGTCGAACTACATATATCTTGTACCCCGCAACGAAAATCTTTAGGAATACTGACGCGATTACAATAATATTCTTTCATTGATAAAAAGCTACACTATTGCTGAGTAGAAAAGGCTACTGTTTATCCACGAAGAAATCCACGGTCCTTTTGGGATAAGCGACGGATGTAAAGTCGCTGGAACAAGCTAGTTCTCCTTCACAAAGTCTATTTTGGGGCAAAGAGCTTGCTTCTGGTTAAGCAAGAAACACGTCAAAAAAAAAAAAGAAGACACTGACTTTTTTTAAGGATGGGAAATCATCAAATGACTTCTTCCACTCTGGGTGGAGCGGAAGAGCGTGTCAGACTCTTACTGACTAAAACCCATCCGTGTTCCTTCTAAAGCCCTTTGCGTTTCAGGGCCGCGGTGATTCTTTCGAACAAATTCCGCAACCCGGGTCATAAATAGTGACTGCGAAGCAAAGGTTTGAAAAGAAAGGTTTCTCGAAATGTACATAGAAGCAGTTACAGAAGGTCTACAGACTGAGAACATAAGAAAGGCGGTTCCAAGATCTAAGGTAAAATAACAGGAAAAACTCAGAATAAATCCTTTACTGTGAAAGATGGTCGAGCATGCAGGTAACAAATAAAATAAACTGAATTTGTTAATCATGTTGTGTATATCACTAAGATTATCTTGGCAGAGATTAATACTCTGCTCGTACGTCGTCAAAATCTCATCATTCATACAGCGTACAGGTCAAAAATATTCTTTACTTCAATGTATATTCTTTACTAGCAAGCTTCTATAATGCGGGGACATGTCAAAAGATACTTTTCTACATCATTAAATATACTTTTTCTAAATAATGATGTAGAAAACTCACGCATGAAATTACAATTTGAGGCATATTGTGTAAGATCCGTGCACTCCTTCAATTACGGAGCCAATAACTTGCTTTCGTGAAACTAATATACAATCTCGAACAAAATTATTGGATCTTAGTATACAGCCATAATGGTTATGTGCAAAGGAGTGGAACTCTCTGCCTGCGTCTGTGTTTCCGAACGCATACAACTTATCTCTTCAAAATTAGAGTGAACAGGCTTCTTCTGGGTAAGCTCGCTCCATCGTCGACTTTGTCTCTGTCATCTATGACCTAGACTAGAGTCAAGAGTAAACACATATAAATAAAAAAATAAAATAAAAAAAAAAACATTGAATTGGAAATATAATAACACAATTTAAAACAAGTAGTCTACTGAGGATATAAGATAAAGAGAGATAAACACGAAAAGCGACTTGGTTTATACCACTTAGTGCTTTACGAATGCAGTTACGACCTGATATCAATTTTCTTACAGGTCATCCGATTCCTAAAGGTCGCCAGAAATAAGTAGCGATTAAATTGTGACGTCATAAGAAATTCTGACGTGCGTTTGTATCATTATGTTCGTGTGTTCTCTTGTATACATGTTTCCATTTTTACATTTTTGTTTCCTTTCTGTCATTCTAATTTATTCATCTTCCTCGGAACCCGTGGCGCGGGATTATGTTCTTGTATTGTGTGCTTTGAGGGGAGATTTGTCGGGCTCCTGAATAAAGTAACTGTCTATTTGTGTTCGTGTTTAATGTTGTTTATAAATATTTCTGCTGTTTTATTGTGCTTGTCACTGTCTGTTTACCTGCTCGTTCAAAATGTACTGGTTAACAGGCTACTTTGAAAAAATGACTTTAATTTTTTTGAGAAAACACCAGAGAGCGGTTACGCACTGCATCCAATCCGAATCCGTGAAAATACGTCCGAATCCGTGCAAATACGTCCGAAGTAGTCATAGAACTGGTAGTTTATGCACAAGATCCATGTTCTGCCATCAGATTTCTCTCCGTCATCCGTGAGTCTCCAATTCTGAAGAAATATTGGCAGACCAAGGTATCTGTAGTAGTCTTTGTATGAACGCTTTTGCACTACCTTGGATTCCAATCGAACAAATCCGCGCAGCTTGACAGCGGAGAAGGCGTGTGAGGTTGATTTGGATCAGAGATCGGATTAGTGCGTAAGCAATATCCGAATTCAGTTCGAGTTTTTTCAAACTGTGGATCCGTATTTTCACGAATTCGAATTGGATGCAGTGCGAAAAGCAATATCTGAATTCGGTCCGAATTTTCGGTATATGTTTTTTTCACGGATTGGGATCGGACGCAATGCGTTACCGCTCTGAGGACCATTCCCACTAATTTTTAAGCAACGTTCGCATCCGCATCTCAGTCGCAATCTGTCAAACAAGCCTCAATTTTCATACATTTTTGGCGGATTGCGACAGACATGCTAAAGCAAACGTTTTTTAAACATGACTAGAATTGGCGCTTTGTTATTTCCCTACATTTTGACGAGTTTTGACATTGTTTGGGGCCGACTTCAAAAAAGGAGGAGGTTCTAAATTCAACTGATTTTTTTTGGATTTGGACATAGACGATTGATTATTGTCATAACAATGCGCCTCAGCTTGGTAAATGAAAAACCTAACGGGTATCTGGAACATACGGATTGGGTTGAGGACCGGGACTTATCGCAACTTGGGAGAGCCCTAAGTCCAGCAGTGAACTGCAATGAGCCGAGTCGGCTGAATATTCATTCATACCCAGAAAGCTTTTTATCAGAGTAGTAGTAAACACAATTCCACAAACTAGGCTGATAGAGGCACCTCTTTAGAGATATGTTATCACTGATTGGGAAAGGTGCATACACTACCGTTCAAAAGTATTTGGCCACCCAGAAGAAGGTAGTTGGTAAAAGTTGATACCTAGATGACGTCATAGCAATTTTTTATTTTATGAAGTTCTGGCCTCACAAAATAAAGGAGCCACATACTTTTGAGCGGAAGTGTACACATTTGTAGTGATGGGAGCCACATTTCAATTGATCAAACTTTTTCGGGCAATTTTATATGTTTACTAGATTTTGCCCGCGACTTCGTACGCGCATATCCCGTTTTTTCCCGTTCCCGTAGGAATTTCTCGTTCTCGTATAGCGTATAGCCTTACTCGTTAATGTGGCTATCATTTACAAAAAGAATTATACAAATCCGACGAGCAGTTCCAGAGCTAAGCGCGTTCAAACAAACTCTACAGCTTTATTATATTAGTATAGATTAGTAAAGTTTGTTTTACATCAACCTGTAGATGGATTCCAAGTATCCTAAGCTAAAAACTTAGTGAACTGTTCCGAATTCCGCCATGAGGGAGTTTGTTTAGTAACTCATTTGGGAACGCGCCACAGGTTTCTAAACAAAGTTTCGAAGGCAATTTGTTGAGAACTAATAAAATTTTCAACAGTTGATTTACTTTTGTACTTATGTTTGACTTATTTATGCCAGTGGTGATGCCCGCTTGAAAGTCGAAAATATTCTAACTAGAATGTACTACTGACAAAAAACCTAATACGAGGTATAAGTATCATAATTCCGTTCTAAACCAGGTCTTAGAGGACCAGGGTGTTGTGCCAAATGTCTTCCAGATTTGATCAGCAGTTAAGGTGCGATTGACTCCAAACATATAATATACTAACATACTAACGTAATTTTCTCGATCATATGACAGTAATTAGAATATCCCACCAAAATTAACTGTTTTTTTTTAAGAATATTTATTTATAATTATAAATAACTAGCTGCGCCCCGCGGTGTTACCAGCGGTTTAAACTAGTCTATGTGTTAATCCTGGGTGTCAGTTTCCTGCGTACCAAATTTAATCAAAATTGGTTGCGCGGGAAGAAGTAACGAATATACACACACACTCACAAACTTTCGCCTTTAATAATATTAGTGTGATATCCTGTAAATGTAATTTTTTGAAAAAAAAGATCCGAATAAATGATCTGGCTCATTAAATTTTTAACTCTTTCAATTTTAAGAATTTAGGATTGCTTCAAGGATATTGTGTTGTAAATAAAAATCGTATTTTTTAAAATATAAGGGTTGATTAAATCCCAAAACGAGTTTTTTGCCATCAACCTGGCACAAATTCAGACTTCAGGCTGTTACAGAGCCTGCCAGGGTTGCGGAATTTGTTCGAAAGAGTCACCGCGGCCCTGGAACGCAAAGGGCTTTAGAAGGAACACGGATAGGTTTTAGTCAGTAAGAGTCTGACACGCCCTTCCGCTCCACCCAGAGCGGAAGAAGTCATTTGATGATTTCCCAAAAAAAAAAGGCTGTTACAGAGGAATCCCAGGTTGAAAAACCCAATAAAATATTACTCCACCGAGGACTCGCACACAGGACTTCATGCATAACAATGGCGCTGCAACCACTAAATTTAGGCAAGACATTTATGTACGCAGAAAAACCTTACTTCTCCTTTAAAATACCGACATTTATTCAGGAACTGCACGATATTTTAAAAGGAAATTCGAACTTCACCAGTCAAACTCTCAGGATGTATCGGATCGTTTACATCATTCTTTAGTGTTTGCAGAACTAATGTTTCCCGAGTTTCCGTGCAAGATTTATGGGAACACTTCTGCATAGCAACTACACATCGGAAGTGCCTTCAGTATTTATTTATATTTTCACTCGGTTCAGCACCCGTCTGGAATTTTAAATAGTTAAAAGTATTGATGGGTGAAATTGAGAAAATTCCTTTTAAGATTTCTTTTGTAAAAGGTGTTTGTTGCTCTGAATTTATAAAGGGTATTTTTCATGCATGAGTGAGGAGAAGGTATCAGGTTCAGTGTTTTGTAACTTTTTTACAACGTTCACTGACCTCTTTTTAGCTTGTTTTTTTTCTGTTTCACGTGAACAACGATAGAGCTGCACAGGTTGATAAATACTTATCGGACACAATTTGATTTGTATCAATTAAATCTTTCTAAATAAACCTTTTGACCGTAGGAATTTCGCAAAATCGTCCTTAGTGCTACCCTACACTCCCCCCTACATGCCAAATTTCAGCTTTCTACAACCGGTAGTTTCGATTGTGCGTTGTCTGTCAGTCACTCAGTCAGTCACTCAATCATATAATCCTCCTGACCGATTTCGGTCATGGCGGCCAGTCTCAACGGAGACTAGCCATCTTCTCGGAATGGCTTCGAGAGATTATAGACTATCAAATTTTGATGCGTAAATAAGGAATTCCAAATGTTCAGTTGACAATTTATCGAGAGTTTAAAATCTCTCAAGTTACTTTATAATCTTACGGAGTTTGCTATTTTCCGGTGACATATATATTGATTCGTCTGTACGTGTGTATGTACCTAAACTCCGCCTAAACGGCTCGACCGATTTGATGATATTTTTTATGCGTGTTTAAGTGAGTCCCTGGATGGCTTAGAATGATGATCACAATAAAATTGGACCCGGTAGGTATAAATACATCAGATAGAACATTCGGCCAGTACAACGTCTGTCGGGGCCGCTAGTTGTTTATAGAAACTGTTAATAAATCAATACTTTAGGAGAAAATCATTATTTTATTTCCTTCAGTATATTTTTTTTCACGTGTCTATTCTTACCATCAATCTTTGTTTAGGTAGGTATTCTCCCTAGAGACTTATCGACATCGCCAAAAACTCATAAATAATAGCATCGGATATTAATCACACAAAAGGAACCCAAATCATGTTAAAGGTATATAGAATAAAGACGCACGCCAGATCTCTTTTACACTCAATAGAAAGAAAAATCTATTTCAGAAGTGAGATTCCAGAATCTGAATATAAATAAAAATACACTGTTATTGACGAGGAATACCGTCTCTGCTGATCTCTTGCGTAGTAAGGGTCATGATAAAGACTACTAAACTAGTGGAGTGAGGGTTAGGGCGTAGCAAGATTTTTGGTTAAAAATAAGAGCGCTAGAGTGCTTACGCACTACGTCCGATCCGAACCCGATCAGTATCCGAAAAAAGTAAAACAATTTGTATGGTAGCTTACGCACTACACCCGATTTCCGTCATCCGATTCCTCTCCGTCATTCGAGAATCTCCATTTCTGATAAGATTATTTACGGACCGAAGTGGCCATAGTATTATTTGGTTGAACAGTTGCGCACTACGTCCGAACCGAATCCGAGCTGCGTCCGAGAAAAGAGGCAGAGGGGCCGGGGGGCAGGGGGTGACGTGACTCGGCCCTTTTAGAACTTAGTTGGATTTACTACAAAAATCTTATAACAATTTAATTGGACAAGGATAAGGGATCATGGCTGGGATAGAGGGCAATTTAAATTGCTCTTAAGACTTTAGAAGTTTTTTTTTTTTAACACGGTAACACCGATAAACACTATGAAAGTATAAGAGATAAGAGTAGGGTAAGATCAAAGAAACGAAGGATGGATTGTGTGAAGCCATATCATCTGTATGTCTAGAAAGAAGGTAATCACGGATTTGAATCGGAGGAACCTAGTGCGTAAGCAATATCCGATTTCGGTCCGAGTTTTCTCGGACAGTATTTTGACGGATTTTGATCGGATTCGGATCGGACGTAGTGCGCAATCGCTCTAACTCTTTTACACATCAATATTTTTGGTTATTTTAAACTAGATGAGTCTGGTGTAACACCGAAACAAACTCAGACGGCGTTGTCTGTTTTAAAGTCGAAACGATAATATGAGAACCATAATATTATATGTAGATTAATGTCTGCTACGAGAAATGAGGCTGAAATACAAGCTTAGCAAATTACAATATTCCATAAAATATTATATGAAACTCCTACTTTATCGAAACATTTAATAAAAGGCAGACACAAACAAACATCCAAACTAGGAGATACAATAAAACATCAGTGACAAAGTAGCAAATATATCAGACCGATAGCGGTTCGAAGCGCGATTGATATGCTAGATCAATCAGGCAATCTGTTCGCTAGATTTGTCTAGATTTTAGTATCAAGAAAGTCGTTGTTTTTCATCCTAGCTCACGTGAAAATACAATTGACGCGAATTCTCTGCACGAGTCTGTGTTTCCTGATAGCTGCTACCATTTGGATTCGGGGCCCTGAGTTTTTAAGTAATGAGTAAGGAGCTTGTGGCTAAAGAATAACTGCAGCACGGGTCCATCAAAGTTAAGCAACGCTTGCCAAGGTAGGTTTGTGGATGGGTGACCATCTTAACATACCGAGTTTCATCGATGCCTCGGAATGCACATTAAGCCGTTGGTCCCGGCTGTCATTTATAGATCTTTGGCAGTCGATACGGATTTTCAGAAGCCAGTAAATTTGACTCCTGTCTTGCCAAGAACTACCGTGTTACCCTGTTAATGGGATGTGGAGGTCTGGTAGGCAGCCGCTCCACGTAAAATACTGGTATTCAGCTGAATCTGGTTTGACTGGAAGCCGACCCCAATATAGTTGGGAAAAGGCTAGGCAGATGATGATAAAGGCTACTTCTTGGCAAGCGTACTCCATCGTAGACCACATCATCGCCTACTGGTGAGAGCACTGACGCCTTGACCACAATCTTAACTGATGTTAACAGCGGGAGCCTTACAATAATAATAAAATAAACACAGACATAAAATAAACTATGTTTGGAGAAAGAATGAATTACACTGACAGTAGTTATGTTTTTCTATTTATAATTAGTGTAATGTATGTTCAGTCTTTCAAGTATAGTCAGCTACAAAAGAGTTTTAAGAAATGATTGATTAATTAATTGATTATTTCTGTAAAATGATAATGAACGAGGAGAACAATGAAGAAAGCGTGCTGATGTTGACAACTGGAGCCTTACAGTAATAATAAAATAAACACAGACGTAAAATAAACTATGTTTGGAGAAAGATTGAATTACACCGACAGTAGTTATATTTTTTCTATTTATAATTAGTGTAATGTATGTTCAGTTTTAAAAGTATAGTCAGCTACAAAAGAGTTATAACAAATAATTGATTAATTAATTGATTATTTGTGTAAAATTATAATGAAAGAGGAGACTGACAAAGAAAGCGTGCTACATTGAATTCAAGTAACAACGAACATGAGCAGGAAGACGATGATTATTGTTCATAATTATCGTCTTCCTACTCATGTTCGTTGTACTTAGTTTCTCTTGTTATTCCAAAAAATTAAAAGCATAATCAACATCATTCATCATCAAAGATTCACGATAAGCCAGTCAACGGAATTAGTTGAATTGAATGAGTGAAGTCTATTTATGCCTTAAAACTTAAACCCATTCTGTTGCTAGAGAGCCAGAATAAATATAAGTAGGTTTTGTAAAACTTCCAAAAGTATCTGTAAATGTTCTAGGTAAAGGAAATAAATACGTTTTTCAACTACTAACAGAAGTTCTTATAAACATTACGAGTTTAACGGCATAGTTTGTATGAAAACACTTGATTTATTGCAGAAAAGTTATTGTTTCTAAAGTTATTTATAGTTTTACCTACCGACACGAAGAATTCCTACGTTCTGATGCAAACCATTCGGTAACGGTTTATCTTTAACGTTCTTTTGTTCTTTCAAATGAGGACAAATTATGTAAATGTGCTAAAAACCCGTGTTTGTTTGAGATACTGAAATAGTGTTATCTATAATATGGTAACAGAGGGCCATTACGTATTTTTAAGTAACGTTTCGCATTCACATTGTAGTCGCAAACTGTAAAAAACACCTCTTCCTATATGAATTTGAACGTTTTTGATGTGACAAAGTCTAATAAATCGATGAACGCCGGCAGGATGGGAAATCATCAAATGACTTCTTCCGCTCTGGGTTGAGCGAAAGGGCGTGTCAGACTTTTACTGACTAAAACCCATCCGTGTTCCTTCTACAGCCCTTTGCGTTCCAGGGCCGCGGTGACTCTTTCGAACAAATTCCGCAACCCTGGCAGGCTCAGGCCCTAGCGGGCCCCGTCTTCTATGCTGACATCTCTTTGAGGCGCGCGTGAAACACAACGCGCCATCGACCCGGGCCTGGTGGTGATCGGACAGCGAGCCACCCATGAACGCCGCCTGCACACACGACAAAGGATGACTCATTGTAACGTTACGCTCATTAAATCTTTACGCTCTTGTAACGTTACGATTATTTCATCAATGTTTGTTATGACGTTGTCACGTTAAACTATCGTCCGTAAACCGACATTACATACAACCAATTTTTAATAAATAAAGAGGAAATTGGCCATTAGGTTATTTAAAAAAGAGTGGCAAAATAATGTAGAGGTAAAAAATCGTTGGCAGCTGTTTTAAGATTACCAAAAATAAGGTAAGGTAAGGTATCAAAATATTCTTAAAGGAAATATTAAAAAAATAAATCAATTAAAATCCGGATATTAAAAAAAAAATATATATATATTTTGTACCTATAATATATTAATAATTCAAAAAATATATTTTTTGTAAAAAATAATAATTAATAATTATTTAAATGTTATGGATAACAATAAATTTATTTAAATGAATATTAATTTTTAATAATAAATACATTGGTCTAAAAAGTTTGAAGAGTACATTTTCGAAAAATAGTGTTTATAATAGCTAAATTCGACCGGTTTTAAATTCGCCATTTATCTTTTTTTTTAATAAGACATTTCGAAAAAGTTTCATCAAGATCGGTTCTCTCATTTTGAAAAACAAGGACTTGAAAGTTTGTATGAATCGCCGTACGTCGTAAACGCTCTTAAGAATTTCATAACGAAATAAAACTTTTTTCAATGCAGTAATTGATCACACTATGCAAGAAAATCAAAAGCTCTAAATAACAAGTTCGAAATTCTTGCGATTGACAAAAACTACCGCAATGCCACGTGGTCAATATAAAGATTTTTGGATGTACGAGAGTCCTTAATGCTGATATATATTTATGTATAGTCCTCCTAACCGATTTTGGCCACAGCGGCCAATCTCAACCGGGACTAGCCATCGGCGCGGGACATATTATACACAAGTGTGTACGCAAACACAGGTACACTCCTTGCATCACTCTCATATTCCGATGGGACGGCAACTTGATACGACCGGAGAGTGATCTGGTGCAGGACCAATGGCTTAACATGCTTTCCGAGGCACGGGGGTGTCACACTACCAACTCCCAAACTCCGTTACTGAAAAATTCCTATTGGAAAAGCCCAATGACACTTTTTATGCCCGACCTGGGAATCCAACCCAGGACTCCACGCTCGGCAGTCGCGCGTGTGATCGCGGAACCAACGCAGCAGTTCCAATAAAATATTACTTAATCAAGAGCCCCAGAACCGATCGATGTGACGACCCTCGGGAAGCCTATGTCCAGGGGTAAACGTATTTCAGCTGAAATGGTGATGTGTGTCACGTATTGTGCATATGTGAACGCACCATAGATATATGATTGCATGTTTTAATATTTAAGGGGAGAACTCATCTACGGTAAAGGATTCATAATTTTAAGTTTTATTAACGAACACGATTATTATTATGTGTATAACTAAAAGGCTAGGCAGATGATGATGTATAACTAACACTTCGCTCGCGACTTCGTCCACGCGGATTCAGTAGAAACTTCAGAAACTTCAACGCCCCGTTAAGGGATAGACTTTAACGGGTAGTATTTGAAAATTTCTACAAACAATTTACAATATTCATTCTTTTTTATCTAAAATTTTATAGACAGGTAGTAAAAGCAGTTATAGTGAGTTATCCGTCGGAGATAGGCATATGCTTTTTAGGATTGTTTTATAGATATTGATATGTTCGTAGCGCATGCGATGAAATACATTTATGACATTTTTTTACACCTTGGGTTTCATTATTCAAGCATTATTAGGGATCCCTAATTTAACTGGAAATAAATATAGCCTATGTTACTCGGTGAAGATGTAGCTTTCTAACGGTGAAAGTATTTTAAAATCGGTCGAGTAGTTTTTGAGTTAAATCGTAACAAACAAACAAACATTTCGGCGTATTAGTCAGGGCAAATTTTACTATGGTTAATTGGTAGCGCCCCGAATCGATTCGTGTGTTCCCTAAGCATCCCTCGCTTATTTACGAACGGGCGCGAATCTCGGAGTAGGTACGTCAGTCCATTCAATTTTGTACAGTAATAGTTAGAGAAACATAAACCAAAATCTTAAGCTTTCCAGTTTACCTTGCGAGCAGTGTAGAGGAAATAAATATTGGGGTAAAGATGTTTTATTTCACGAAAGCCTCAATAAGTCAGATTTAGAATTTCAGATGTACGTCCACGTTAGTACGCGCCTGTGGACCAGACACTCAAATATGCGACCGTCTTCTTGAAAAACTACTCCGCTCACAAATTCAATCAATCCACCTAGCTTTTTTAAGGTTCCGTACCCGAAGGGTAAAAAGGGACTCTATTACTAAGACTCCACTGTCCATCCGTCTGTTGTCTGTCAGGCTGTAGCCTGGTGACAGACAGACAACTGACCGTGACCGTGATAACTGTCTAGCTATCACGGTTCATGAGATACATCTCATGAACCGTGATAGAACAGTTGAAATTTTCACAGATGATGTATTTCTGTTGCCGCTATAACAACAAATAATAAAAATGAAATAAAATTAAAAAGAAAAGGAGGCCATACAAGAAACATGTTTTTTTCGGCGACCAACGTGTTTTCCAAGGCACGGAGGAACATTGGTATGTTAAGTTGGTCATCCATCAACAGTTTAACCACAGCAAGGGTTGTTTAACCTTGAAGATCGCCCAGTGCGGCTGTTATTATTTATCCACCTTCACATACTTACAAAAAAAATTAAAATATCCTACCAAATACGTATAAACTCTGAACCATTCCACGTGTGTACAAGTTATATTGTACAAACAACTGAAGCCGGCGCGACGTAACCTGAAAGTCAACAGTTACATCCGCGAGGTTTTAGCGCTCGTTTGTTTAAGCCACTTCACTTGCCTTTATTCTGTCGGGATGTGAACGGAGCTTAGCTGTTTGCCGAGAGTTTATCTGTTGTGTTGTTTTTTATGTTGTTTGGAGAACGCAAAATGTGGACTTTTAGTTGTTTTAAAACCCAAATCGTAATAATATTTTAGAAGTTCTGCATATTTTATGTGAATACTATATTTCGTATTATATTTGAAAGTAAGCAACCGTTTACAACATTATTATTTTTCAAATATGTTACTTTATACTGTAAACTCTTTTATACTGTACACCTTTATACTGTAAAATAGTTTCCCTGTAAGTAAATTATGAGTGTATTTTTCTAATATAATATATGGTCTACTGTAATAAAAAGGGATACAATCGCTGATTGTCATTAGATATTTTTATCCCACAAAATGCTTATGATCCTGTGGATTAGGCAAAGGGTTTGATAATCCCAAACAACATATTATATACTCGCTTTCATATCCCGTTTTTTCCCGTTCCTGTAGAAATTTCCCGTTTCCGTATAGCCTATAGCCTTCGTCATGTAACTGGCTATCGCGTACAAGAACAAATTTTGAAATCTGACTGGTTGTTCCAGAGATTAGCGCGTTCAAACAAACAAACAAACTCTTCAGCCTTATTATATTATATAGTATAGCTGATACAGTAGTCAAAAGATTACCTATTTAACTTCCTTTTTGATTCGCGACGGTTGAATAATGGACCTATTCAACCCTTACTACAAACAAAACACGTCAGTCTAAGAGAAGTTCTGCTAATTAAACTTGACCCGGTGTATTGAATTTAAATTCATGAAAGAAACGTTTTCGTGGCAAATCCCTGCTTGGGGAGCTAAAAGAAAGAAAGAAAACAAGTTTATTTGCGACAAGCATGACGCCTACCAAAAAAATTAAATAAACAACATTACAAACGTTATTCAAGTTGGAAAGATATGCGTCACAGTTGCGCAAAAAGGCCATCGCCAAAAAAAAAAAAAAACTGTATTTTTTCAAAATAAAGGTTAGTTTCGGAGATAAGAGCATGTTAATTTTTCATCCAATTTCTTGAATAACTTCAAAACCGTTTATTTGTTAAATATGAATAAAAAATATGGTAAAGTTGGAAAAACTTTTTTTTTAAGTTTTCTTGTTTTCTCCCAAAAAGTGACTCCAATTCGAAATGTAGTTATTTTTGTAACCCGTCCGTGTTTGGGTCACAGAAGATTTTTTAACTGAATCGGTTTACACATTTGGAGAAAATCGGCTGGGACAGACGGACAGACAGACAACCAAGTGATACTATAAGGGTTCCGTTTTGCCATATACAGAATGTTCCAGAAGCGCGTGTTCATATTTCAGGATGTTGTGATCTGCTATACAGTAGATAAACGAAATCAAAATAACAAAAATACATTTTTTTTTTCAAAAAACCTGAACGCAAATAACGACTTAAAGTTCCAAAAAAAACATTTTGCAAGTAGTGTGATGAAGTTTGTAGCGTTTATTTTAGTTTAATCACAGATTCGATGCCACCAACTGCATCAGACTGCTTGAGAAGCGTGTTACCTTTTCATAGTTTCATGAAAAAGAAGTAAATACATATTTTTTATTTTGACATTGTTTCTTTACTGTATAGGAAACAGAAAACCGCTCTGAAATATGACCACACACTTTTGGAACACCATTCTACATGGTGTTCGGAACCCTAAAAACCAGAAAAGCGACAATGACACTGCACAAAATCGTGATCAGTGGAATAGTAGGACTAGAAAAGTCGACCAAAAGTTGATAAATGGGGGGTGTCCCCCATATACCAACTTTTAACTTAGGCAGTGTTGACAGAATAAACTGATTTTCTTTCTTTTTCTTTCTAATAGTTAGGTGTTATATTGAAAACAAATTGTGGTGCGAGTATGTTCAACACTTTGTTCAGCGTGGGTACTATTCTTCGCTCACGTTCCTTCCACTCATTCGTCCCCAGCATCCCTCTAACATCTACGACGTTTACTTATGTAAAAAATAAAAAAAATATTGAAGCTCAATCAATCAATCAATTTTGCGTGCTCAAAATGTTGGCAATAGCAGAAATACCTACCAAAATGCTCCGATTTATTACTGCGAACTAAAAATAAAATGCAATGCGAATTCAGCAGAGTCAACGATGCGAAAAGAAAGGTAGTTGAAAGTTCATTCAAAGTAAAATACTAAGGTAAGTTCATGCAGTCAGACGTGCACGCTGCTAACTTTAACTTTCTGATTGAATCCTGTGCATTTTATAGATTTGACCCGTATCGAATTTTAAAAAAAATGTTTGGGGGATGTTGTTTTACATTGTTTCCTATTCAATATATTTTTTTTAAGGTTGGGAAATTATCAAAAGACTTCTTCTGCTCTGGGTTGAGCGGAAGGGCGTGTCAGACTCTTACTAACTAAAACCCATCCGTGTTCCTTCTTAAGCCCTTTGAGTTCCAGGGCCGCGGTGACTCTTTCGAACAAATTCCGCAACCCTGGCAGGCTCTGGCCCTAGCGGGCCCCGTCTTCTATGCTGACATCTCTTTGAGGCGCACGTGAAACACAACGCGCCGTCGACCCGGGCCTGGTGGTAATCGGACAGCGGGCCACCCAACGCTCACCGTCTGCAGGCCCGTCCTTCTTAATACTTGCATAGGTTATCTATTTGTCTACTTTATTTAAAGATTTTAAGACTCAGTACCTACCTATGTAGCCCTCAGTTTATTATGTTTTTAATAGTGCTGATTTTTCAGTTGTCAGACAATATTTAATTGAACAATGAAATATGACTTCTTGAAATATTTTCTTTACAGAAGCTGGCCAACCGTCATTTTAATTCCTTATTTAAAAGTTATTTAACGATCGCAAACTCTATTCGTAGTATAAGAAAACACCTGAATTACTAAACATCGTCTAGTTGCACTAAACGCTACTCCGACAGATTTATCATTCGCACAGCTTTACCGTAGAACTCTCTGCTAGCATTTGCAATCATTACCAACTATGACTCGTCTGCCTTCAAAGCAAGAGTGAACAGAAATGCACTGAATACTTTCGGTCCATAATAGACCTCTATCATCGCTCACCATCAGGCTCAATCGAGGTCAAGAATGTGCTCATCATTCTCAATTTTTTAAGGAGTGTTTGCATTCGAGTTGCAGTCGAAATCTGTCGAAAACTGTTTTTTCTACATTTTGACAAGTATTTGAGAATGATTGTCGCTGAGATGATAATGCGGCTTAAATTTTAACACTTTAAGCACGAGAATTGGCCTTAAAAAAAAAAACAATAATTCTTCTTCTTCTATTTGTCTACTTATTCTATTCTGCAGAACCATACTGCATTATATTTCACAGCAAATGCAGGTAGGCAATAAATAAAGCCTAGACAATGGTCTAGAGAGCACTGTCAGCTCTAGTATTTTATTGCAGCCATATTCTATTTTATAGTAGATACGTGCAATACCTGGCTTTTGAAATTGGTCACGTTCGGGAGTAATAGTTTGACCATTATTTTAAAGGCATTGTTAAATATTATTTGGCGCGTTCCCACTATTCGCTTTAATGAAAATGGGTTTGCACCCTTCGGAATAATATCAACACAATAGACAACAAATGCATCCATTAGTATTAGCATTGTGTTGACACATTAGTTTACAATAAATCTGTTGCCGATTATTTGTGTGTTGCTAATTTAAAATATGTAGACACGTAGTTTTTTTTTTATCAGCTCTGGTTTTTACCTTCAGGTATCTACGTCCAAACAGAAAAATCTCATTTATTTATGTACCTACTAAGTTTCTTTTTTAATGATCATTCATTTCCAAAAACTTCGCTTTAAAGCTCTTCTCTTATGTGTAGATTTAGGAAAATGATATATCAGGACCAGCAACAGTCAGACATCATATTAGTGTTTATTTATAACATTAAGTTAACAGAAGAAATTTTGTTTACCAGTGTTATATAATAAAAAAATAACAATCTTATGTAATGAGTATAAAAATCTAACTTAAGTTGAATAGGGGGGATGAAATTCAAGTTGAATGTTCACACCTACCAAGCTTGGCAGACGGGTACAGAAGCACACAGAATGCTGCTGCCTATTCTCTAGTGAGTCCCTTGCTCGCCTCTTACAACACCCACGGGAAGTAATGAGATGGTGCTATTCTTTTACGTCCGACACCATGCAGAACTCCGACAAAGCATTGAAATGAACAGGAGGAAATCACATTTGAGTACGAGAATAACTTGAGAAGAGTGCAAAGCCGGGGTTACATTATTATATTGTGTCGTGGTGCAGTTGATTGGCTACAAAACTCGATGTATATTTCGCGCCACGACACACCATACAGTAATGTATACTTTAGGCTTGTATTTTCAAAACAGATTAGCATTATTAATTTAAAATACTGGTAATACCTACTCAAGTACCCATTTTATTAGGCACTTCATAGCACAATACATTTTCAGACACTCCACCTATTCTCCACTTCTCCAAATTATTTCTTTAGCCAATACAATCTTATTACTTCGTCCCTAACAAGGCCCTTTGCAAACATTTATGCGTACAGTTCAGTAATCAATACCAACAATGCCTAATGGCATACATTTAGATGCTAATAAATCTGGAATAAGCCTAATGGGTAATTTCTAGTTGCCATGGATACAAAAAGATGGCCGCCGTATTAACCCAAAGTAAAAGTGGGAAACTTGTGAGAATGTTTTTCAAAAGACCTTCGTTCTTGTTTAGTCGGGCGAATTATTGTTTTTATTTAGGTACTACTTGTATGTCTACGTACCTGTAACCTATAAGATAATGACGACATCGTGCGATTTATAATTTACTCTCTCCGATGGTGTCGAATTGCCGTTCCATCGGACTATGAGAGTGATGGAAAAGGGATAACATATCCCGCATCGATGGCTAGTCTCCATTGAGATTGGCCACCACGGCCAAAATCGGTTAGGCCAAAATCAATATATGATTTTTCTTGTCATAATCATAAAAACTGGCTGGTTTTATTTTAACATCACTAGATATCTTTGTTATTATAATGGATATAGTCAGCGTTTACCTAATAAAAAAGTTGACACTACTACATTTAATGAATGAATATCTACACATTAAATGTTAAAGTAAAGCTGAATGTCTAATATTACATAGACTGAGTAATTTATTTATTGTATTGAATCTTATAGCAATAAGAAACGACATTTTAACTTACTTCTAAAGACAGAAAAGAAAGATACTGCGCATTTCTAAAGAAGATCTGAGAATACCTAGTGGGAAGTACCAATTGTTATAATTTGAAGTGGAACCCATCTGAGGACTTTTGGCGCCCAACATGGAGCTATTGGCGCCCAGCATGAGACTATTGGCGCCCACCGTGAGGTTATTTGTAATCATTTGTAAGCATTATGGCCCTTGTATTTTCTTATTTTAATTTTCTGAAGACAATCAGTTTCCTGTGTGCGATATTGGCGCCCAGCTTGGGACTTATTGTAAAACTGAGATTAGACTTCCTGGTATAGGTTTAGGTATCAATATTTTACATATTTTGTACTCCGCAAAGAAATGGGTTTTGGAGGTCTGGTAGGTAGCCGCTCCAAGTAAAATACTGGTATTCAGCTGAATCGGGTTTGACTAGAAGTTGACCCCAATAAAGTTGGGAAAAGGCATGGCAGATAATGTACTCCGCAAAACAAATAGGTATGGGATGTAATTATGCCATCTCTTTACTTATTAATTAACAAAATAATAATTTGATCTCGACGAACGAAGCAAATATTATTTTAGGATTCTATTACATCTCATAATTCCCTGAAGTTTCAGCAGTTTTCCTTAATACCTATGCTTATAAAACTTGTGTAGGCACAAAAGCAAGTAAGATTCGTTAACATAGGCTCATAAACAACGTGACAAGACTTGGAAATGGGAAGACAGACGTGACAAGAGGGTATTGGACGGTTACAGGAGAATGAACCCTGGGAGTATAAATCAAACGAGGCCTTCAATAGCACCATGGACGCTGCGCAATATAGCCCAATGTGATAAATGGTGCGTCTGTGTGTGTTTAATAACTCGTTGGTTTGAAAAAAAAAGCTCATTTTAAAGTTATTATTTACATTGGTTGCTTCTGAAAAACCGTTTATCGTTTTAGTATCAACATTGAATGTTTGGCACAGTTATCGACCACAGCGGTCTCCTTTTACAGCTTTTTGCAACATCTGAATATTATAAAAGATAGTTTTATTTCCCAATACTCTGGTTTTTACATCCGTACCTACATAAAAACATGAATAAATATGAGTCATGTCGACTGGAGTTATGTTTACAAGTTTTTACAAAAAAAACGTTTTGCACATACTTAAAATGTGTTTTAAAATTATAATTAGTCAGATTAAATAGTCCGCCCGCACTATTGCTGTATGCGATCCCCGTATTACCACCGTAATACGTTTTTACTAAATAATATTTATTGGCGTTTATCTTTCTAACCGACTGCTCAGGACGGTAAACTACTTCAACTTATACCCATTCTCCTATCTGGCTCTATATAAATTTATACTCTCAGAGCGAAGTGGACCGTATCAATTAGGTTTGGCTTCGCAGTGGCCCGCTTTATTTCGTTGCGGTACATGCTTTGAACTCGAATTATTACCGAATTGGACCATGATTGGACCCCTTTCTGTTATGCTTTGGGAATAGATGGAATATCACTAGTGTTTGGAGAGCTTGAAGTCTGATAGCTGTTTGTCTTTTGTCTCAGGGGAGTGTTTCTTGTTCCGCTGTGTTATTGTTCGAAACTGAAATAAGAATACCGAGTTGGGAAATATTCGGGTATGATAGGTCGTCGGAATACACTAAGATCAGAAATCAAAGTCAGGTACGGTACGGTAAGGTCACAACACAAAACATATTTCTATGAAATATACTTACATTCATGTAAGTGTACTTTGCGAAAATATCTTACTGTCATTGGGTGCAATATTTGGGGGAGACAATATCAGCAGCGGAACTCTTTCGGTTCAACGTTTATGATGATCAAACTATATGGTGTTTCTTTATACCTACCAAGTTCAATGGTTATTGGCTGAAGCGGAAATTGTTTCATATGCTAGGAAAAATAGAAGGTGATCGAAAAAGCGTCTAAAATTTTATTTTGAACTCCATTTCATCGAGCCACGTGTATGCATGTCGTTAACGACATTTGTAACTATTTGAATGCAAATCGAATTCCCAGTTTTTCGGTGTGTGAAATAAATCATGCTGTGTGTATTTTTGAAATAAATTTACGTATTTTTTCTATGAATATAGACAGGTATTGCAGCAGATTTTAGTACGGACACCGAATATCTCTATATCGACAACCGAAATGGAATTACCCACAATGATTAAGTAGAAACAATTTAATGCATTTCTTAAGTCAATCATAATATATTAGACAAGTCTCTTAAGTTAATCATAATACATCAGAAGTGGCCATCTGTCAAAGAACCATTTATATGTTTTTGCCATTATGGCAGTAACAAAGTTAGAAGATAATCGGAAACAGCTAGCTCTAAGTTGGGTAATTTATTGTGTCCGAAATCGAATCGTAATAGAAGAAACATAGATATAGTTCATCGTGCAAATGTATCATTTCGAAGTATTATTTATTGGGAAAACTATTTCTTTATGATTCTTCTCGATAGTGGTGGACGGTCAGTACACGAAGTTCTGTTGAAGATAATATTTTTGCAACTTACGTTTGGGAGGCAGCTGCTGATGTCGCTTTTGTGATATCTGGAAACAAGAATGACTTTGGTTAACATTTTGTTTCTTAGGCCCTTGCATAATACGAGAGTTATATTTTAACGCCCGAGTTTGTTGCTAACCCGTGACCACAATGTATATGTTGCAGCTAACTAGCTTAATCTACTGTTTCATTAACAGCCTAGCCTTTTCATTGAACCGCATCGTTTAATTAGCGACATAAGTGACCTGGGCAAGTCGTCAAACGATATTGAACCAAAGATGTCACTTAGGTCGCAGTTAAATGAAATGGCTAGACTTTTAATGGAACGGCTGATTAAGCTATTTGGCTGCGACATATACACTAATTTGCGCAATTGGACCTTGCAAGAGTGTATGAAAAGATATGGGAGATATATTTGCACTGTAGTGTAATAGTATAGGCAAATATTAAAAAAAAACAATAGTAAAATTTGACGTATGTCATCAATACTCATCAGTGATCTGATTATTTCGAAAACATTACCATAATTGTGCACTTCTGTTTCAGCATCTACGTCTATACATCTCAACGAAGAACAATCTACCTTTGCACAAGTAATTCTTGTATATTTATAATCTGAATCTCGGAAACGGCTCGAACGATTTTTATGAAATTTAGTATGCAGGGGGTTTCGGGGGCGATAAATCGATCTAGCTAGGTTAAAACGTTTAACAAAAAAACGAGCAAAGCTCGGTCATCCAGGTACTGTATACTTATGAAGCAAGCTCCAAAGAGAAATAAAAAAAAACTACGACACAGAAGATAAAATGTTCCTCAGGGGTTAAAGAGGTGCGCTAAGAAAGGAGTTTCTTAACTTCACCCCTGAGTGGGTTAGCGAGTTTCAACTTTGTTGACCTACTAGGGTGCAGTGGCTGTACTTAGGTAGTTTTCTTTTAAAAGAGTCGCATAGGTTAGGTGCCAATACTATTGATGGGGTTGTATACACTGTAGACACAATCCTATCAAATAAACTCAACAGTTATACAACATTCGAGGTATTTATTTCAAACTAGTGGCCCGCCCCAACTTCGCCCGGATGTATATTTTTTTTGCATAAGAATGACAATAAAAAACACGTCAAAAAAAATAGCGAAATTGGTCCAGCCGTTCACGCGTGATGCCGTGACCAAGGGAAACAGGAATTCATTTTATATATATTTCAAATAAACCATTTAGAGGCATTTTTATTTATTTAAACTTTATGTACAATAGTGGTACATGGGATGACTTAATGCATTCTCTACCAGTCAACCTTTGGGTTATAAAGACTATACTGTGGTAGGTGTACAATAAATAAAAATAACATTTAAAATTGACTTTTAACGTTTCGGAAAGAATATACAGATAATATATAAAAAACTAATAAAATACATATACATATATGCACTTTTGAATTGTTAACGCCAAAGCTCTCTCTGGAGAAAAACGTAAAAGAAACTCATCGGATAAGAGTGTCCGGGGAGTTTTTTCTTAAATCATGTTATGAATCACAATTTTTCTTTCTTTAGATTGCGTTTCTTTCTTTACGTTGTTCTCATATATAGAAGCAACAAGGTTAATGTAACCAGGATTTTTGTAAACATAAAATGATTTAAAAGAGTGTCCGTGGAGTTTCTTGCCCGTTCTTCTCCATAGAGATCTACGCTTTCGAACGTGCAAATAGCTTCATGTTTTTGACGGACTGACTTTGACAATTCAAAAGTACCTGATAATGGTTTATTTGAAATAAATGCTTTGACTTTGACAAAATTCTTGCTACATAATTCTTGATGCATCTGTAATGTGACTAAAAAACTTCACTAGCCTCAGGGTTGTGTTACCCTTTCATTTAAATCTGAAGGACAAAAACGCCCAACCAAATTATTCAATGAATCAATCATACGTTTAATTACTTTAGCTTCGTTGCTCGACAGGCTATAGTTAATGTAATTCAAAACGTTCATTTAAAATACTTTTTATTAATGTTTCTGTTTCCAGTTCATATTTGTACGGCCACGATAAAATTATCGTGAACGTTGTGGTGTTACATAAATATATAACAATATCTTTGTCGAATGGGTAACAGTAATCCGCAATTGAATTGTTTAATCTACTGTAGTGCAATGTGCGATTCCGAAGTGAATTAAAAACAAAAGAGCTCAGGGGAAAGAGAGAGCCATTTTAAGTTTTTTATAGAATAAGAAAAATCTCTTTTTTTAACCGACGTCAAAAAAAGGAGGAGAAACTCAATTGTTTTTTGTGTGTTCGTTACCTCATAACTCCTTCATTTATGAACTGATTTGAAAAAATATTTATTTATGTGAAAGGATACACCTACTTTGCCAATAGTACCATAGATATTTCATTAAAATCGGTTCTATAGTTTGGTTTTAAATCAAAATAGCTGGAAAAAATATGTCATCCAAGTAAACGAAATTGCATATTTTGCTTTACAAGAAAGCAAAATACTTTCCAGTGGTGTTGTTAGGTATGGGATACTAGAAAGAGAAAAATAAAAACCTTTGATTACAAAAAAAAACTTTTCTTTAATTTCGGAAGTCGGTGTTTTTGGTTGTTTCTTCGTATTTTAATACCAACTTCCGAAATTAACATTATTTTATACTTTGTATTGTTTTTTTATGTGAAACTCGGTTGTATGTTTTTTTGGAAAAAAAAGTGTTTTTCTTTTGATTTGTTTTGCGAAAAAATTTTAAGACAATGTATGATACGTAACAAGTTTAATTCACATCGTGAGGAGTGTAGAGGAGTCAACCTTTATTTTAGTTCTCAATTTTAGGACTCAACTAATCCTACAATAACTTAATTTATATATCCCACATGATCACTATGGGATTTATTTACATTTAACGAACTATAATATGTACCTACAAATAACAACTAAATACTTAAACAACTAGACTAAAAATCGTGACATTATGTACAAACGCGTATAAAAACAAAATAAATCATTGGGCATAAAAAAATTCATCCACATCGCCGTCAATGGCAAAAGTGCCGCGTTGAATGGCAATGCTGATTCTTTGGCCGAAGAAAAGCCCAGCCCTCTGGTCACGTGAACAGTCGACAAGTTACTTCAATATTACTTCATTTCATTTTATAATCCCTTATTTAACTCATATATTTCATACGGTATACCGCTTACCGGTTCAAACCAGCTCATGAGGTCATGCCGCTATAGGTATACCGCTGGTGGTACAAAGGAGCGCCGCCGCCGGCCGGATGTTTGCGGGACGGCCGTGCCACTGATTTCCGGTACAGAGCTCATGGCATGAACATGTTTATAACATAAACTGTATTTCATTACTGTGTGGCTAGTTTTTAAGTGCGTAGGTTTAATATTTTAATATATAAGTATATGACTTGTTTCTGGTTCGAGGTGGCGCATGAAAAGCGTGCCTGTAAAGATGTCGCCATTTTGTCCAGCACTGGAAAACACATAATACGTATTAGCATAACTTTTTGATCTTAGTAAATCTCCATATAATATAAAATAAAATCGCCGTTTGTCTCTGCCTGTTTCTTCACTAACTTCTTCTAAATAAAAGAAATTAATTTAATTGCCACAAAACGACACACATACATAAGAGGATGACAAGTTAAAAACGAAATAAGAATAAACATAACAAAAAAATGAGTATGAATAAAGTAGATGCATGTCGTGGTTGTGGGATAAAAGGGCATCCACTCAGCATAATGCTGTGCCTTGGGGGACCCACAGCACGGCGCTGGTTTTCAGGCAGGTCGCCTAGGACATCACGTACGGAAACCAAGTCTGTTGTGCATGTGAAAATAGATACAAAAAATACGATTATTCTTAATTCCTCTCTTGATGTCTTCAAGAGGAAAATCAAAGAGCAATTCTTTCACAATGTCATAATATTAGTTGATATGTATATTTATATTTTTTGTTTATATATATTTTATATATATATACAAAAAAAAAAAATTGTATATTTATATATTTTATATTTATTTATATATGTATATTATTTGTACACTGGTTCCTCCCTATCACTCAAAGGTTTGCTGGAAGAAAACTCAATCTTGAGTTAAGCTCGCCTTTGTAGATGAACTTTATAATGACTTTATAAAATATAAATTGTTTTGGTGTACAATAAAGGTTAAAGGATGTGACTAAAACCAAGCACGAGTGTCTTGACAAAAACATAAAAGTACTACCCGCAAAACGTCTGCCAGGGTTCCAGAATTTGTTCTAAAGAGTCACCGCAACCCTGGAACGCGACGGCTTTAGAAGGAACACGGATGGGTTTTAGTCAGTAAGAGTCTGACACGCCCTTCCGCTCCACCCAGAGCGGAAGAAGTCATTTGATGATTTCCCATCCTTAAAAACATAAAAATAAAAACAAAATACCCGTAAAACACAGACACATTCGATGTTTTGTCTCTTTTTAATACATCTAAAACACGCAACGGATATTGATATGGGTATCGCTAATACAAATAGCGATAAACGAGGAAGATTTGTGTATAATTTGTACCCGTGCAAAGCCGGGGCGGATCGCTCGTGAAATATAAATTGAGGCGATTACCTTCTGTACTACTCCTCGTCTCTAAAGAGAATTTAATGCCGTGATTAAATGTGAGCTTAAATATTTGTCTCGATTAACATCATCTGCCTAACCTTTTCCCAACTGTATTGGGGTCGGCTTCCAGTCAAACAGGATTCAGCTGAATACCAGTATTTTAAGTGGAGCGGCTGCCTGCAAGCCCTCCACGAACAATGGTTCGTGAACTACCAGTTCTTGGCAAGACTGGAGTAAGATTTACTGACTTCTGACAATCCGTAACGAATGCCAAAGATCTACAAATGACAGCCGGGACCAAGGGCTTAACGTGCCTTCCAAGGAACGGAGGAATCTCGGTATGTTAAGATGGTCACCCATCCACAAACCAACCTTGGCAAGTGTTGCTTAACCTTAAAGATTGGCTAGTGCGGCTATTGTTCTTTAGCCACGAGCTCCTCCTTTGTCAGGATTAACAAAAGTTAATAAATGTAAATATAAATATAAGGAGCTAGTAAGAAACCCTTCCAACCTTATTGATTTTTAAAGAAACTAAACGTATAACACACAATTTGTAACCTATATTTTCTTATTAATAAATTTATTCTTATTCTTACTAAATTCTTTGTCGTTAAAATATTTGGTTCAGTAAAACCAAATATTTTAACGACAAAGAATTTATTACCACAGGCCTTAGGTATGATGATTTCCCATCCTTAAAAATAAAAGCCCCTAGGTAGCAACACAAAAGACGATAAAACACTTAAACTGAAAGAACAACACTGATCAGACTAAACAATCAGTCAATCGAGACTAATTGAATTATTTCATGAAGTTCAAGCAACGACATCTCACCATAAATCCTCCCATAGCTAAGACATGAGTGACGTACTCGCTTGACCTCTCTCCGGGTCACCGGCTAAATTAAGCTGTAAATCTAGCACACACGATTCGGCCATCTTGGTTGTAAAGGTGGTGCTCCACAGAAGCTCATAGCTAACAGCGGACGCATGACTTTAGAAATTAAAATTTCTAATTTCAATTCAGCCAACAATGCTTCGCCTTTCTGCCCGTGAACACAGACGTTATTTATTTTTAACAAAAAATTAAAAATATAACCGACTTCCAACTAACCGGAAGTCGGTGTTTCTGGTGTGGTTTCTTCGTTTTTTGACATCGACTTTGGAAGTCAGTTATATTTTTTTGTAAAAAGTTTATTATTTTTAACTTTTTAATGCTGAAATCTCCCACATTCCACACATTCCATAGCAATTTAATTGTTTATCTCCGAAGTTCTACATCAGATCTTTACGAAATTTAAATGGAGCCATTTCGAAATAAACTTCTTTTGAACAAAAAAAGTTTTTGCAAATCCGGATCTTATATAACGGAGTTATGGTATAATAAAATATAAAAATTAAAATTGATAACTTCCTCCTTTTTTTGAAGTCGGTTAAAAATTAAAAGGCAAAAGGTTAATGCCAGATGGGTACTGTATGACTCTGTTATTCTATTAAACCTTTCGAAATAACCATCATATTACTGCGCTTTCACAAAACACGAAAATGCTGCAAACATATCGCAATATGCAATTCAAACGACACGTGTTATGTGTGTTGCCTGGATCTCTATTTAGCTTAACTTCTCATTGACACAAAGTAACATTTGAATCCCCAACTTTTGCACCAGTACCTACTTCACTTCGTTTGAAATTTCGCCTTTGCAACACACGGCCACACTACGCACGAATGCGTACAGAAACAAATGAACCGCATAGCTAACATGGCTTCTCTCTTTGCACATCCCACGTAGCAGTAGACGGTCGACCTAAATGTGGCTGCACATATGGGTGCGACGGACAAGGAACAAGTGAATGAGAACAAAGGTTACTATCGTGTGTAGCTGGTTTTATGTGCATGTTGGACTGTTGGTAGCACGTATCCGAAGTTTTGTCTTTGTGGTTAAGGGTGAATGGTAGTTTATTGGTATTTGAATAATTGTTGAGTTGCATGCGTAGAGACGGGTAGGTCGAAGTGCTTTGCCGCAAAATGTGCAAACGAGGGCTTACTCTTTGTTTTTATCTTTTGTTTTTGTCCCGAGGGTTGATATTGGATTACACGCATAAGAACCTTTTTAGGATCTATCTACAAACGTTGAAAAGATTTTTTTTGTAAAGGTTTGTTATCATTAAAAAATATGATAATATCAAATGATACTAATTGGGACCGAGGAATTCACACCCATTGGCGGGCATAGCACCACCAGATGTGGTGATATTCGCCGCAAAATGGCTGCACGCATTGAGAAGGGGAAACAGGAACTAGACCGCCACCTCCTGCATGGGGCACATGCAACTAACACCTGCACGTCTTATTAGTCGTAAAATTTCTAGGAGATGTACGACCTCATCGGTGGACAGTGCGGTAGACGGGAGGTGTGGATTGTGGAGGCACAAACAACCTCCCGTTCCAAACTTCATCACCCCGGCAGAACATTTACCCCCTGGATGTGAACTGCAGTGGCCAACCTGGCAATCTCTTAACCGATTGCGGACCCAGGTTGGCCGCTGTAAAACTAATTTGACTAAATGGAGCATTCTTCACGCATCCCAAACGCGGTGCCAGTGTGTGGCACCATTTCAGGACATGCGTCACCTCCTTACTTGCCCGTCGTGCACAACCACCTGCACCATCCAAGATCTAAACGAGGCCAATGATAGAGCCTGTACAGATTGCTCAATACTGGTCGGACAAAATTTAATAAGAGTCAATCGACACAAGAATAAAAAGACGAAGATTCCCAGTTAGTATTTTTTTGCAAAATCCCGTAAAGGTTGTATTGAATTTTCTAAAATTATTTGATGATTAGCGTTTTCGACACCGGAGGATATCGTATTACTCAGTAACTGGGTTGTGTAGGTGATATAGGCCATGCTAATCAGCTCAGCATTAAAATAGACTGAAAACTCAACTCAGATAAAAGATCTTAGTAATAAAAACCTGATCTGTACCTACTGTTTTATATTGAAAGGCAGTATTATACTTTTTATTATTATTTAAAAGTCAAAAGTCATTTATTCAAATTAGTCTGAGTGCCAGCACTTTTTGAACGTCAAAGTTCAACATAAAGACAGTCCCCCAAAACGCCCGCCCGTCACCACTTCCTAGTGTTTTAGCTGGGAAGAAGAAGTGGCGTAACAAACTCCCCAGCAACACATCTGTCTGTTGAGTTATAAGAACTATCACTCATACAAAGGTATGTAAGTAGTCAGTATTCTTACAAAGAAAACAATACAACAAAGGTAACACGTAAAAACATAAAACTTAATAATTCGCTACTTGTAAGCTAGCACACTCCATTATGCCAGCATAAACAGACAAACTCAAGCATAAAAACAATATCAAATCAAACTAAATAAGCCTCCAGACATGAAGGGCGTGCTCGCTTACACGTACAGAGAGTAGAATTTAATAAAAAGATCTGTGACTCGACGCCACAAGTGATAAACTAGGGCCATCAAAATTAAACATTAAGCATATAATCGTTATAACAATAGTAAAAACCATGGCTAACAAGACGACTTTTCACCACAAAGAGGTAACCGACGCTACCGCAAGCAGTAAAATCTAAGGGAGCATGACGAACTTGCTGCCGGTTGCTCAGGATAGAATAAAATCAAACAACTGTCGAAGTCACTAGTTAATCACATGTTGCAATACACTCATTATAAAGTTATATTACCTTATGACTAATTAATTAAAAAAGAAAACACGATTTTTACCATTGATTTATAAATTTTATATTGAATCAAAATCTTATTATTTTGTTAAACATTATAATTGTTATTGTTACTGTAAATGTTGTGCACGTCTGTAATTGACATAAACACTAGAATAAGACCTTATACAATTTAATATGTCCATGTTTGTGTAGTTGATGTGCCATTCATAAATAAATAAATAAATAAAAGCTTCCCATTTGATACACAAAACTCTAACCATTAATACACATTCACGTCTCTTAACATGACCCCCACTTATTCACGGACAAATATGAAAATACCTACGTAATATTATGATAACTACAAACTCAAGCTAAATTGCTATATTATCCAGTTCGCAACTTACCTAATTAGTCGCCTACAACGTTGGGCCAGTCCGGAAGTTGGTCGTTGCTAGTTCTGTCGGAGACCGGCCGCTTTGTTTCAAGATAAGTTTTTATTAAATGGATTCCTCTATTGAATAAAACCTGTATTATAAATTATGTCACTGAAAAATTGCAGACTCCGTAAGATTGTAATCAATCTTTACTCGATTATAATTTCTCGATATAATATGAAATAATCGTGCAAACTGTAAGTATAGTAAGCAATTGTTACGAAATAAATAAATAAATCCTATCCAAATTCAATAGTTTCCAATATATCCGTGTCTTATTAAGGAAAAATAGTTTACAATTTCACGCGATATTTAACAATCATACGGCGTTTGCTATTTCCCGGTGGCATAAATCCTATTATGTATATACCCTGACTGCTAAGCCGGAGGTCGTGGGTTCGATTCCCACCCAGGACAAATCTTTGTGTGATGAGCATGATCATTTGGTCTGTGTCTGGGTGTAATTTGTCTATAATATGTATGTATTTAGAAATATATAAGTATGTTTATCAGTTGTCTGGTTGCCATAGCACAGGCTCTGCCTAGTTTGGGATCGGATGACCGTATGTGAGTTGTCCGAAGATATTATTATTATTATTCAATGGATTCCTCTATTGAATAAAATCTTAAAGTTAGTGATATATTATAAATTATGTAACCAGTAAATTGCAGACTCTGTAAGATTGCTAACTTTACTTGATCATAAATTCTGGAGGTAATATGAAAAAATCGTTATGAATACAATAAATCCTATCCAAATTCAATAGTTTCCAATATATCCGTGTCTTATTAAGAAAACATCTTATTTTATTGTACCTATGTTTAACAAATAAATAATATATACATACCTGCCTACAACATTACGTTCATAACATCATATGGTTGGTCAATATTCCTAAAAAATATTTATTAGGAGGCACGTGTCTTCTAGTTGGAACTGATCAACCTATTCACAAAATAAATAACATTTATGTACAGAGCCTCGCGATCGATGTAGATCTCTAGTTTCCGCTAGCACACCTACTGGTAACTGATACTTAAATATTTTAATTTTACGAAACCAAACGAAAAAAATCTGTTCTGTATGGTGTCGGACGTAAAAGAATAGCACCATTCCATCACTTCCCGTGGGTGTCGTAAGAGGCGACTAAGGGACTCACCAGAGAATGGGCAGCAGCATTCTCTGTGCATTGCAACAGCTACACTGCGATCGCCAACCCGCCTGCCAAGCGTGGCAATTATGGAACCCCCCTTGGGGGAGGCCCAAGTCCAGCAGTGGACGTTTTTCGGCTGATATGATGATGATGATGATGATGAAACGATAAATTTCACTCTTTTCATTGTCATGTGCAGCATATTTAGAGGTAGATGCTTTAGTCTAACTTACCAGGAATGAATCAGATTGTGCAGAATGCGGTCCTAATGACGAAAATACAATAACTTTGGTTATTGCATCAACAACAACAACTGTCTCAATTGTACAACAACAAGCAATTGTCGAACTCAGAAAACATATCATACGACCCCGCTGTTTATTTTCACGAAAATTGTACCAAATATAAAGTCGCGAACTTTGGATTCGCAAGGGGCCTAAATAAAGAATAATGTTTTGAAAGACAACAAAATTGAATAAACATTTTTGATGTTAAAATTACACTGAGAATCTTTTTAAGAATTACGACAACTAACTGCAGTGCGTTAGGCTGGCCGCTTACGTGCGGTTTCCTGATTTGAAATTCAGATTAACGTCCGGACAGCCTAACGCGCCTTCTCCAAATCTATCTTTGACTTTTGGTCTCATTCTGCATTAATTTTGGGGAAGTCCATTAATTACTTTACAGAAAGCGACCATTGTAATGGTTGCTTTCTGTTAATTAACCAGGCATGCTATCTTTCGATTTATATTTTTGCAGAAGCCTGCCAAATCCGATGGTCGCTTTCTGTTAAAATATTTTACACATTTTGTCTTTTAGCTAGACCAGAGGCTGGAGTTAGCACTTTTAGCGTAAAAAATGGGCAATAGTGGTAAATTTTCTCATACAACAAATTAAAATCTCGACTTTTTGTAATATCAGGAGTTTTCTTGTTTCTGCGTAAGGTGAAAAAATTATCCTAACACCATGTGTATTAATTTTAAGTTTATAACTCATTTTCGAAAAATAGGCCGGTGGTCGTTTTCTGCTCAACGACGCTCAATTTGAAGGTGATATTCATTCTTTTAACTTCTTTTTACAATACTAACATGGAGAATATTTTTTACGTAATAAAAAACAGCAGTTTGGTTGGTAGGTTGTTTAGGTTGTGTGTAGGTTAGGGGGGGGGTGGAACATGACTTACTTAATATTTAAATTGACATGAATAGCTTAATATTTTGCAAACGGATCTGTGAATCTAAAAATCCACGCCGAGCCCTAATATTATTAAAAAGATCTATCTAACAATACCTCTCACGATTAAATAGACGACTAAGCATTTAATTAATTAATTAATTTAAACTTATGTACTATAGTGGCACATGGGCGGACTTAATGCATCAAGGCATGATCGCGCTGACACAATTTACTAAAGAGGTGAGTAATGAGTAATTTATCGTCATGATCACACCTGTATAGAAAGTACCTTACAAAACAAGATTTTCCATATTTTATTTAACTACTGTGTCGGCGTGATTAATATCCATAAAAACGCCAAATGACAGCTTCGTATCATCAAGAGAACAAAACCTGTCTGACTAGAAACTGAACAGTATTATAAAAACATAAAGAAAATGGGGTTGAAATGAATACCCCTTTTCACAAACCACTTAGGGTCACCCTTTGGAAAGTCTGACATTACCATAATATTATGACAAGCACTCTCAGCATATTTTCTTAAGCGTTTCCTGTTCTAATAGAGTGTGATATTATTAAATACAGATATATGGTCCTTACTTATAAGAATATTCGCTTTAAGCGATTAGGTCGGCCATTTTGTCCACCCAAGTCGAGGTTTATCGTTAAAAGATAGATAAAGGTATAAAAAATAGGTAGACGAAGAAAAGATTACTTAAGGTGACTAATATTATTTTGTTCAAACATATAGAGAACCAAGGTTACCGACATAGCCCGAAGGATCGCCAAACTGAAGTAGCAGTTGGCAGGCACGTCGCTCGCAGAGCAGATGGTTGATGGGGCCGAAAAGTTCTTGAGTGTCGACCGCGTACCGGAAGACGTAGCTTTGGAAGGCCTCCCACAAGGTGAACCGATTCCCTGGTGAGGGTCGCGGGTAGCCGATGGATGCGCATAGGACCGGTTGTTGTGGCGACACTTGGGGGAGGTCTTTCAGCTGATATGATTATGATAATGATACATATTGTAGCGAAATTAAGGCTCTTACAGAAACCGTTACATTTATTGCATAAATAAAAAACTGGAAATTAAATTTGACAAAAATATTAAAAAGGTAAATAATAGGCACTTGATTTTATAGTAAGAAGAAATCCGTCGTTATCTAATTGGAAATATCAAAGGTTTGATACGGCACAATAAATTCCTAAATTATTTTTAAAAACGTATTCTGACAAGACTCTCTCCATACTGACCACAATTTGCCAAATAAATTACGTGTCCAATTTTTGTGAATTGATCTTTAATAATAAAAAAAAATCGAATCCAAACAGACTGAAACTCAAATAAAAGGTCAAAACTCAGACAAAAAGACTTAATATAATAAAGAGAATTCTATTAAATCTACCACGAAAGGCTGGTTAAGTTTTAAACTTAAATTAGATCGTTAACAACATACATAACATCACGCCTGTACAAGCTGGAGAGTTGGGCAGAAGTTTACCCAGAAAGCACACGCGGCAGCTAATCACTTCACTACATATTATAAAACAAAGTCCCTCGCCGCGTCTGTCTGTCTGTGTGTTCGCGATAAACTCAAAAACTACTGAACGGATTTTCATGCGGGTTTCTCAAATGGATCATCTTATCCTAAAAAAATGCAAACATTGTTTTAGTGTTTTAATGTATTTTATAATTGACATATTATTATTATTTGATTATTACTATTTTTAATATTGGTAAAAAAAATGTTATTCTGTATTTTTTTGTTAATTTTTAATATCTAGGTATGTGTGTGACTTTTCAATTTTTAAAATATCTAATTTATAATAAGATTATGACTCTCTGTATGTGTTAGTTCGTACTGTAAGTGCAGAGAGTAATTAAAGCTTAATAAATAAATTCATGAGGAAGATTTAGGTGTATAATTCGTTCCAAAATTCCTACGGGAACCGGGAAAATAGAATATGCGCGTACGAAGTCGCGGGCAAAAGCTCATTAAGTACTTTCATCATGGCTGATATACTCTTGTAAGGCCAGCCACATGCGTACAGTTTCCTGATAAATAATCCTACATAAGAAATGTACAACTAGGTGCACACGTTTGTTTGTTTTCCAAATGGGAAACACAGCTGACGTCTCTTTCGAAAACACATACGCGTTTTTCGGGTCAGAAGAAAGGAAAATCGAACGTCTCACAAAATTACGAATCTGAATTCTCAATCGTAAAACCTTATTTGGAAAGCGTACTATGTGGCCTTAGTCAGTTACAATACTCTGTCAAAAATAAAGGAGATTATAATAAATAATAATAACAATAAAACATTTATTGTAATAATAAGTTAGTAAAAAGTGTACATATGGTTCAGTAGTATTATTATGTCAATATTGGCCTCAATAATAATAAAAAAAACATTTATTGTAATAATATGTTTACAAAATGTGTAGGTACATTTAGTTCAGTGGTACATAAAAATATTGGCCTATAATAGTATTATAATAATCTGGATAAAAGCTATGGTATGACAAATATAAGAGTACATTTGCAAAAAAATAGAATTCTGAAGGTAATGTAGTGCGTTGCCTGATCTAGGTTTATTTAAACCTGTGTTTCAGGCCATCTCTCTATGGCGCCGACGGTACTTTGTAAATAGGACAGTCAATAGATTACATTAACATAAATTTGCAATATCTAAGTAGAAACAATGTTTTGCGTTATCTTATTATAAACTACGCTTATGGGATATATTAATATCTAAAACTTAAATTATTAAAATTGTTAGGTTAGGTAAATACCTACAATTAAGCTACTTTATTTCAGCACCTCAAGTAGTTTTTCTGTGTCTGAGTAATTTAGTTTCGCCAAATAGTCGGATAACATTATACCTATTATAACTTTAATTATACATATTTAGCAATTTGTTACATTTTCTATCTTCTATATAAATAAAAATGAATATCTAAATGTGTTGCTAAGCGCAAAACTCGAGAACGGCTGGACCAATTTCGCTAATTCTTTTTTTGTTGTGTTTGTTATTGTCAGGAGAAAATTTTAAAAAAACGTTAATATCCGGGCGAAGCCGGGGCGGTCCACTAGTTGAAGATAAAACCATGAACCTTTGTATTTAGGCGTTTGATAAAAAGCGGGCAAAAGCTAGTTTATTATATAAGTAAGGTCCTGGAAATAAGTAAAATCTTTTAGTGAAAGCGTTGACTAGACCAACACCAATTTCACGGGCCCAGTATACATTACACATCGGAAGCATGGCGACAGGCAAGCTCATTAGGGAGCCATTACCATGTTAGTACACCTACGTCCAATAAGGGAGGCGTCCTATTCTTAGAAAATAATTGGTAAATGTGACATTGGCGCGTTTGTAATTAAATTAGGAGGCACCTTTCGACGATACTTTATTAGTAGAAGGTATTTTTGACTTCAAAAAAAGGAGGTGGTTCTCAATTCGGTTGTATTTTTTTTTGTCTGTTACCTCATAATTCCATCATTTATGAACCGATTTGAAAAAATATTACTTTCGATTGGTCCCATAGAAATTTCATCAAAATCGGTTCAGTAGTTTGGTTTTTAAATCAAAATAGCTAGACAAAATATGTCATACAAGTAAACGAAATTGCGTATTTCGCTTTCCTGTCACTTTCAAGTAGTGTTGTATGTGGGGTAGGTACCTACCTAAATTGTGAAAAATAAATAAAACTTTTTCATAAAAAATTCAAGTTATTTTATACTTCGTCGTTTTTTTTGGAGGCATTTGTATTTTATTTGTTAAAAAAGTTTTTAAGCTTGGGTTTTATTAGTGAAAATTGTGCGGAGATTAAAAAAGTCGAAATCGGGTTTTTTTCCAGCCGGTCTTTTCTGTCTTCTTCTTCTAAAAATCTTACCGTTTAAACTAAGGTGGATTGACAAGATGGATTGACAGTTCACTTCACCTAAGTTACACGGTGAGATGTTTACGGAATTGCACTACAGATGTTTGTTGACGTTGGGGGACTAGCCGCCAGCGTAACACTGCTGCGCTGCTGAATATGAGGTTTGGGTTCGATTCTCGGTTCGGACAAAGTATTAAAGGACTTTTCTATCTGGAATTTCTCTAGTAGCCGAGAGCTTGTATTTATCCCACGAAAACTGTAAACAGTAGGTACTTGGATTTTTCAAACTCAACCTTTAAACGTACCGTGTTTGGTTGTTTGTTACCATAACTGGACTGATTAGTAAGTTCCCGTGGTGTCATTTTACGAATATCACACTGGCAAAGCCTTTCCTAAAATCTAGATAATCTATACTTCTATACATACTAATATTATAAAGGCGAAAGTTTGGGTGATGGATGTATGTTTGTTTCTCAATCACGTCAGAACGGCTAAACGGATCGTGATGAAATTTGGCACCGAGGTAGATAATAGTCTGGAACAACACATAGGATAATTTCATCCCGGAAATATATTCCCATTCACGCGGGCGGACCCGCGGGCGACAGCTAGGTATAAATAAATTCAGTAGCTACGGCAGTCTTTCCATATTAGACTAATAGAATTTTGGAACCCTATTAATTGAATTACAATCTATGTATGGACTCGTAAGTGAACCCCACTTACGGGTCTATTCTTAGTGTACTTACAAATAAGCCGACCCAACACATGGCTAATGAATAGGTCTCGAGTAGGTACTGTTGCCTTACTATGACGTGTTAATGCCGTCCAATTCCGATGATGTAAAAGGGATAGTGCTATTCGCTATGTATTGTTCCGTCTCCCTCTTAGAGCGGAATCGTGATCGTTTTAAGACTTCGTAGTAGGACCCCTGGTAACTTATAATGAGTTTAAGCAAAAGCTAACGAAATGCGTATTTATAAATGCAAAAGTTTGGATGGATGGAGGTTTGTTACTCAATCACGCAGGAACGGCTGAACGAATCAAGATCAAATTTGGCACAGAGATAGATTATAGTCTGGAATAGTACAAAACGAATGAAAACTTAAAAATATAAAGCCTTTTAAGAGTTTTTCAGTTATTTCAGTTTCACTTTATATGAGAAACAATCTTTCTTTTCATTCATTCTTTTTTTTAAACGGGGGCAACGTTTAAAAAAAAGAATGAATGAAAAGAAGACACTAAGAAGACACTAAGAATTTCTCCTGTATCGTGGTTGCGTACACAAAGAGCTAAATACCATTCATTATTAAAAGAGACAATGATTTTGTTTGTTTGTAAAAGTTTCACGCCTAAATCACTTAAAAGATTTTAATGAATTTTGGTACAGGGATGGATGGGTAGCTGGAGTCGGTTGTGGGCTACTCTTTGCGAAGCCGTGGGCAAAAACTAGTGAAGATATAAATTCTCATACACTGAATGATGATGGTGATATATCAACATATCTTTGAAAACCATTTCCAATATATACTTCTGGACACATCTATTGGCCCACCTTGTATTTTCAGTTTCGTTTGGTCCTAGCTAAAATTTTATATTAGGTCGAGCAAAAAGTTTTTATGCAGTTTTGAACCTGGCACATTCACAATTTCATTCAATAGTCTTTTTTTGAATTTCGAACACAGAATTTAAAGAAACAAAAGACAATTTGGAGCCTGTTTGTTGATATCAAACAATCGAATACTAAGAAAACTTGGTTTTATTGGTTTACTTGGATTTAATTCTTGAAAAAGTGATTGATATCTTTGGTTTTGCAACAAACATTACTTATTCTTAACATTAAGGTGAGGTTCTATCAATAATCTATGGATACTTCACCTGAAGTCGCCGCCCAAGCTGTGGCACTTATTCAGGCCGGACACAGCCAAAGAAACGTGAGTGCTCAACTTAATTTAAGTCGATCTGCGGTCCGAAATGTTTATCGGAGGTACCTAGAGACTGGCGGCTTTGTTCGTCGCCAAGGAAGGCCACGATCTCGGGTCACAACTGAAAGGCAGGATCGATTCATCGTGACGACCAGCTTGAGAAATCGTCACCTTACCTCCATTGAGATACAAAACCAACTTCGCGACTTCCACGGAGTATCTGTGAGCGCTCGAACTGTTCGGAGAAGGTTAAAAGAACGCGATATGGTACCACACAAGCCAGCTAATGGGCCCAAACTAACGCGAGCCCACCGAACAGCGCGCCTTCATTTCGCACGCAGTCATTTAAATTGGACACAGCAAGATTGGAGCCGTGTACTCTTTTCTGATGAGTCTAAAATTGTGTTACATGGCAATGATGGAAGGAAGAAGGTCTACCGACGTAAGGGAGAGCGTTTCGCACAATGCTGCTTTGAAGAGAGGGTTGCTTATGGCGGTGGCTCATGGACTGTCTGGGGCGGTATATCCGCGAGCGGCAAAACTCAACTTGAGGTTGTTACAGGACCACGGCTGCCAACATTAAATGCTGAAAGGTACATTCGTGAGTGCTTAGAACCTCACGTGATACCATACGCGGACTATGTGGGCCCAAATTTCCTTTTTATGCATGATAATGCAAGAGCCCATGCGGCCGGCATCGTCAGGGAATATCTTCGGGATGTGAACATCACAGTTATGGACTGGCCAGCCAGAAGCCCAGACATGAACCCCATTGAGCACATGTGGGACGAGCTAAAAAGACGTGTTAGGGCTCGTCAGCCAGTTGCCCAGACGATGCAGGAGTTGAAAACTGCCATAGAAGAGGAATGGGAGATGATCCCTCAAAATTGCATAGAGCGGTTGATAAACTCTATGCCTAATCGTATGAGAGCTGTGGTAGATGCCCATGGAGGCAACACGCGTTATTAAATTAAACCTTTATTTGATAAAACATGTTTTTTATTCAAAAATCAATTGCCTTTAACAAGGCGCATATCCGACTTGTTAGGCGTAGCTCCATGTCGTATGGTATTCTGAATTCAAATTTAAAACAATACGATCGAAAAAGATGGTAAAATGTATCAGGTTTAAAACTGCATCAACAGTTTTTGTTCAATCCAGCAATCATATTTCGGTAGGGGCCATCGAAACCTAAACTCTAAGGTGGGCCAATAGATGTGTCCAGAAGTGTATTTTTAAAACTCAATTGATTTACGAAAAGAAATCCTAAATTGAGTCTAACTGGGGTTAAATGGTTGGAGATGGAACGAACGGTTGTTAAATGAAGGAACAAATGTAAACAAGACAAAATACATCTTTATTTCTTGAATAAAACAATACTCGATTGTTTAGACAGCGATATATAACATTCCCAGCCTATAATAGATTTTACACTATTACGGTTTCACACAGGCTTGGTACATGTTTAGCCAAAAAAAAAAGTAGCTGGAAAGTGCTAGTATTCAAACTTAAAAGCTACTTTCAACCTTCAGATGAAAATTCTCTTCAATACGAAAAACTTTCACTATGAAATCAACTCTGAAACAAATATAAGAACTGGTCAAGTTCGAGTTGGACTCCAGGGCAAAGGGTTTTGAACAAATCATCCAATTTTTTAGTTTTCCTGTAGTCTATAAGTTAAGAACAAAATTGTTCGCTCAATAGTTAAGGAGATAAGGTCGTCAAAATAATCTCTTTTCATATATTTTTTTTACATTTACGTTATTTAGTTAAAAGCAAATATTAATCAGTGGAAACCTATCAAAATCATATCATGCACCATCTTTCTAAATAGCTGTTGTCTAATAGAAGTTAGACGAAAGACGCATTATGTTTCTACTGAAAAAAAGAGAGTAATGGCATCTCATCTTTGTCGTTACACAGTATTAATGTGATCCAGGCTACTGTTACAAAAATTCATACTATCCATACTAAAATATACTACTTTAAATAATAATAATATATTCAGAATAATAAAGTTTATTTCAGACCGGAGTCCATAGTTTAAAAACATTACAAAACTAAGTTACGCACACTTATTTATATTTAGTTTATGAAAAAAAAAGGAAACCTTTTCTTCCCAATCTTTTGACAGTCAACTTCCTTAACAACCAGAACCAACCTTTGCGTCAAAAGTAAGGTCTGAATAAAAACCAGTTTCATTGATTCCGTGACGGTGGTTGCCACGCTTTACTGGGCAACTATTCAAGTGTTATAAATGCCTAACATTCAGGAAGAGTACGTAAAAGGGTTTTTTTCTGACGTAGCAGGTAAGGATTTGAAAGAAAAGTATATTTTTTGTTACCAGGTAGTAGATAACTGTATCTTCTGAGAAACGTTTTATTTCTCTAAGTCGATTTTACAATTGAGTTCCTAACTTGATAATCAATAATCAGCATTTTCTTTATAAAATCTACTTTAGTAAACTGCTGCTCAGTTTTTAGCCGAAACTTCACTTGATCCACACTTTTCGGTACTAAAATAAGCGGGAATTCCCGGGAAATTATTATATGTTCAGTTCCGGGAAATCTAAAATATTTCCCGGGAATTCCGATACTACGAAATTTGCTACGAAATTTTGATTTTTAAAACTGCGAGTTAGGCGCGCAAAGTCAACGACATTGATTGCGGAAGATTTTTTTTCTGGAGTACAGAAGTATCGAAATTTCCCGGTATTTCCCGGAAATAGGTATCTATGCTCTAATACCGGGAATGCTAAAATCCAATTCAGTTCCGGTACTGCAAACCCTAATCTACACATATCATTCTGTCTTTATTACCTTCGAACTACCGAAACAAGATAGTGTTTAAACACGTTTAGCACTAAATGTGAAAAAGGATTTAAAATAATATGCTATGTCGGACACTACCTACAATTTTGGCAAAAAATAACAATTATCTAACCTTGACATTGTAGTACTTCACCGGAAATGATCAAGGCTCAATATGTTGCTATTTTTGTCTATAATCTACGACGTTATCTTGTCTATTTAATATGGACAGATAACGACATCCTGATTATTATGATTTTATGACCGATTGCATGAGTCATCTTGTTTCTATCTTCGGCTCTAGACAAGACCGGACATTTAGATCATGTTGTGGACCGGATGCATCTGAACATTATTATTTCGGTTACTTATCTGACCTTCACAACACAGTAACTGGGCAACATGATTCCCCTTGACAGGACATGGTGTCAGACTTCCTGGCTTTTGACTACGCAAACGACTTTTTTTTTTGGGACAAGCCCGCCACACTTTTCCATCCACTGCAACTCTTGAAAGCCAGAATCAACAGTGGCGACCACATCTACGGGACGACCTCGGCAAGAGGTGCACAACCTCGAGGCGTGCGGCTGTTACTATTTAGCCACGAGAGACAGAATCTTATCATTTGCATCTCAATCTAAAGTGGTGGCAAGTTACTAGATTCTGTGGTCAATATGATTACATTTGATAGTCGAAACATTCTACGCTTTATTCTGGACATTTAAGTCCGTTTTCCGACATAAAATCGCACACTTATCTCAGACCTGAACCAACAGAATGTACACCATACAAATATTTGAACGTGTTCTGCCCCGGAGCGCGAAAGTGAATCGTTCATGGATACCTCCATTCCAGCCGCGTTATTTTCCTTGAAACCTGTATATTAATAAGCACATCGTCTATTTGTTCTTGTACCATAAAAAATCTTTTTTATGGGAAAGGATATAAATTTCCGATAGAAATTTCATCAAAATCGGTGTCGTAGTTTGATTTTTAAAACAAGATAGCTGGAAAAAATATGTCATCCTTTAAATTTACAGTGGTGTTGTTAGGTTTGGGGTATCACAAAATAGTGAAAAATAAAAAACTTTTTTCCATATAAAAAAACACATCAAAGTATAAAATAACTTTAATTTCGGAAGTCGGTGTTTTTGGTTGTTTCTTCGTAAATTAACACCGACTTCCGAAATAAAAGTTATTTTACTCTTTGTAGTGTTTTTTTTTTTATTTTGGAAGTCGATTGTGATTTTTCTTTTAAGTTTTAGTAGTCGCGAGTTTCTTTGTCTACAAATAAACACATTATTAGATATTATCTCCCGCTAAATCTTATTTGCAAACGATATAAAAATCATACAAAAGATATGATCGCAGTTTACGGGCGACATTAACCTCTCGTTTATCTAATCCGATGGATCGTTCGCATTTCATGTCGGTGCAATTTGCCGACAATCATGTCTGATTAGCCTCGGTGTAGCCGCGCTAATATGAGGGCGACATTATCAGAGATACCTATAATGGAATGGGAAGTCGTTTGCCTTTTGTTTTTGAGTCGGTACTAATTTTCTGCATAAAGTTTTTATGTCAAGTCTACAATCAAGCTAGGTGTTCTAATTATAATGATAAATTATAATACTTTGAAAGTAGAATATAAACACTTAACATATTTAAACGTCAATCTTTTTCTGGTAATTTTGAACGACATGGCGTCGGTGTTTTTTAGCCCTTATGAAGATTCACCGAAACAAACTCAGTGGTCAAAATCGATTTTAACCTTTTCTTCTTGTAAGCGTGTCGGTGATAAATACACTTATCAAATTGTATGCTTGGCCCAGTACTCAGCACCGGCAACACCGTTCGCTGACGCAGTCACAAGGTCTTCACATGTACAGGTGACAGGGCATGCGGTACAAGACAAGAGGTGGGCCATAGACTGCGGAGAGACGCCACACAAACACTGAAGATCGGAGCCATCCGAGAACCTGCGACTAACCTTTTGAACGCCATTTTCACATATACGTGAGAAGCAAGCGCGTGCCCGGTACGCCAAACGACACAAATATGTGACAAAACATACAGCGAAATTGTGGCTTGGCGTCGGGGTCCGCCAATGCGTTTATGCTCTGGCGGTCAAAAGTATATACAAAGGTAAACATGTAATGGTCAAATCGTATTATGTAGGTGGTCTTTGGAGGAAATGACCACATTGATTTGAGTGGACTTGTTCAGATAGTGTAGGCATTTGTCAATGATCGTGCAGCACAACTTAGAACTTCATGGAACTCAAAGATTTCATTTAACGATTCAATTTCGGTAATTTTCCTTCTTGTCCTAATTTTGTCGGAACTGAATAATTAATTAGCAGTAATACAAATTCTTGATCATAGTTAGGAGAATTCTATAATAATCATACATTCAAAAGCGTCAACTAAGCATATTCCATTATGGTGTTTCAAATAAAAAATCATTTTTCAAGTAAAAATCTTTATTTTATGGATGGTAAATCATCAAATGACTCCTTCCGCTCTGGGCGGGGAAGAAGGGAGTGTCAGACCCTTACAGACTAAAACCCATCCATGTTCCTCCTGAACCCTTTGCGTTCCAGGGCCGCGGTGACTCTCTCGAACAAATTCCGCCAAAGTGAAAATACCTACAATATCTAATTTCCGCTTAATTTTTAGTATCAATCAATCATTCTGCGTAAAAATAACGAACTTTTCGCTTTTCCTATAAATCAACTCCATCGTAACCTCTTATAAGTGCCCGAAATTACCCAAAAACTTGTTAACCCCAAGCGAAAAAAGGGAACCATCGATAAATTGAGTTCGCGCACAATTTTGTTGCAAATCAACCTGTCGGATGTTCACCCAAAATGTTTACCGCCAATAAGTTTGGCGGGAAAATTGGACTTTTTGTGTTCTGTACAAACGACGACGTTCCATCTTTTGAAATTCTTCTTTGGAATAACAAATAAATACTGGCTGTAAAAACTTTTACTATCAATTATTGTTAAGACATTTTAGACTACCCTTTTTATTCCTCCGAGTGGCTCAGTTTCTATTTGGTGATTATGAAGAACTTTGATCGTAGGCAATGAAACTATTGAATAAATGATAGCAAATCTCCCGGAATTGGTGAAATCGCTTCTCTTGTTATAACATAAAATTTCTTATGTAAGCTCTGGAGTGGTAGGCAGTTGAGTACAGTTAACCCTGGTAAACCCTTACCTCATTTGTTATCTTGGTGATTATTTTTGCGTTGTGTCATTTGTACTGGACAATTAACTTTGAAGATCACCTCCATAATATGTTAAAATCAGTAAAATATACGAAATGAGATATTGTTAAGTTTATGTCATTCCCAAAGTAAAGCTACATGGAATGGAATTGGATTACAAAGGCACACAGCGGAACTCCTTAACGGCAAATAGCACAAATGAGTAGACTGACTCATTATGGGTACTATGTCAATTTGCCTGAAGGATTTCATCACCCGCGATCGAATAATCGGGCGCTAATATACCTATACCTAAACTCTACTTTATTCCCCACGAAAGTGTAATACGGACATGCTTTTCAGGATCCCGGTTCCCGGAACCGTTCGAAATTTCTGAGATTGCATACAAAATATACTTCGAACTCGTTGTGAACTCTCATTGTAATTTTTTATTTTATTTAAAAAGCCGATTCTAATGGAACTTTTAATTTAAAATGAAAGTTTTTCACTAATTTTGTTAGTTGTTTTTACAAAATTGTTCAATCCCGGGAACCCGGGATTACTTATTTATTCAGAAAGGAATGTCCATATTATTATTTCAAGGGAAAAAGTTTAGGTAAGCGCCCGATTATCCGATTACTGAATCACTGAAAGAGAAAAATATAATGTTAATTTGATTGATGTATAATGTTGATTTTAGAAATGAACTTTGTATTCTGTCTGGATGTTCTAGGCAGGTAGGACGTTTAACGCAGTTGTTTCAAAAGTTTTGTAGGTTTAATAAGATTAGTAATTCAAGTCCAAATTACGTAGAAGAACAAAAAAGATCTGCTATCTNAGGGAAAAAGTTTAGGTAAGCGCCCGATTATCCGATTACTGAATCACTGAAAGAGAAAAATATAATGTTAATTTGATTGATGTATAATGTTGATTTTAGAAATGAACTTTGTATTCTGTCTGGATGTTCTAGGCAGGTAGGACGTTTAACGCAGTTGTTTCAAAAGTTTTGTAGGTTTAATAAGATTAGTAATTCAAGTCCAAATTACGTAGAAGAACAAAAAAGATCTGCTATCTGCAAAACCAAAATATACATTCACATGGTTGTCAAATTCAGAGACCTTCATAGAACCTTTATTTGTGGATAAATTCTGTCGTATTTTTGTTCTAAATGTAGATAATTTCTGACTGTCAAGTTTTGGTTTATATTTGTAACTATTGTAGGTGTATCGTGGGTGTACGCGCATTTATGTAGAATATTAATAGTTAAGATACTATAATGTATGTCACTGGAAAGTAACATACTCCGGAAAATTGTAATAATTTTTTATTAGATTATAATTTCTCGATATATTATGAAAAAATCAGTGTGTATAGAATAAGTTCCATCTAAATTCAATGGTTTCCAATATATCCGTGGGTCATTAAGAAAAATAGATTACTATTTCACGCGATATTTTAAAATCTTTCGGCGTTTGCAATTTACCGGTGACATAAACTTTCATTTGTTTTGTTCTGCTGGATCAATTTGACGTAAATCAAACGATCTTAATCTATGACATGATATATGTAGCACTATCTACAAATTATTTATGATCTTGTCAAAAACATGTCAGTTTTTTTTTTCAGTGTCATTAGAATATAAGAATACTATAAAAATCTGTGCGAATGAATGTTGAACGACTTGTAAAAAAATAAAAATTGGTGGAAAGACATTATATATGTATAATACCAGCGTTTGCTGTTTGCCCGCGGCTCGCTAGCGTTAAATTTTATTTTCGCAAAAAAAAGTAGGTTACCAAAACCGTCTCCATGGTCTCACCTATCTCTATACTAAAATTCATCTAAATTGGTTTAGCGATAAAGGCGAGAAAGCATAGCACTCAAACTCCGGTTCGCGGTTATAATAGTAGTCATGACTAAATCCATTCATCGAAAATCATTCGTAGTATCAATTGTTATTTTAAGAACTGAACATTTTTCTATCTTTCTTTTAACTGCTTCTGAAGGCAAATATAAATTTTAATAAGTTACAAGAACACCCTCAGTAAACATGATTTTCAAAAACCGTTCTAAAATTGA